>JACEGR010001640.1:0-158664 GCA_014170235.1 Listronotus bonariensis | reverse complement strand
TAAGTTACTTTTAAAGATCTTAGCATATATATACATATAGACAGAAAAAGGGACTTTATTTTATACTATATAGTGATAGCCGGTGATAGTAAAGACAAGTTATTTTTTTATGCGGATAGCGCGCCAAGCAACTTAACTGCGAATTATTATAAATTGTAAAATAAAATTGTTTTGGACATTTTCTCTTTCAAGGTTAAACGCCACGAAACATTACGAAATTACTCGAGCAGGCACGATTGCTGGTTGAATTATACGCTGTTGCCATAACGTGCCTTCGTTGTAAAAACGTGGTTTTTGGATTTCAAGTTCACCTCACCGTGACGTTCGCTCTTAAGGTTGGTCGTATACTGTTGGTTGGTCGGTTGGTTGCGCGGTCTGGAGGTCGTTGGGACAAGAGGTCAGGGGATCGGGAGGTCGGGAGGTCGGGTGGTCGGGAGGTCGGCAGGTCGGCAGGTCGGCAGGTCGGAGTGTCGGAAAGACGGGGTGTCGGATGGTCGGGAGAACGCACGGTCGAGAGAGCGGAGGGTCGGGAAAACGGACGGTCGCGAGAGCGGAAGGTCGAGAGAACGGGTGGTCAGGAGTAGGGACGGCAACGATATATCGATTAGTTTCAAATATCGATAATTTTCTTCGATATTTAACTTCTCGATATATCGATATTGAATATTTTTGATATTTATAGTAAATAGGAAAACAAATAAAACGCGATTTTTTACTTACAGCAATGTTGTACAGTAAAATAATGAAAAATAAAAGTATAAGAGTATTTTTTACTATTATGCCGTATTAATTTACCCACTACCTGTTAAGAAAGAAAAATGTAATTAAAGATAATTTATCGATATTTTTTCTCTCTCAAATATCAATATATTGCTCTTTGACATATCGGATAATCCATATTAGCCAAAACAATATTAATCGATATCGATATATAGATGTTCTTTTAAAATTTGACACCCCTAGTCAGAAGGTCGGGGAGTCGGAAGGTCGGTAGGTTAGAATAGCTGATTGCAAAAAAATCTCTTACAGCAAACTTTTGGTGTACTTTTGTTAAATGTATCATGACAATGTAATAGAAACGTTTCCGGACCAAATTAATTTCTTAGGGGGTGAAGGGTGGTAGTTTTTAAGGGTATTTTTTTGCAATTTCAATCTTAGCAATAAATCCTATTTAAAAAGGTTAAATTTAAAAACTGTTGACAATAAAAAACCTACAATTTATGTAGTATACATTTTTACCCTAACCTCAAAATGTTTTGAGAAAAGTTCAAAAACTGTTTTTTCGGTTTTTATTTTTATCTTCTACAAAAATAATTTGACTAAGCTAAAATTTGGAGCAAATAGACATTGTACTATTCCAAATATACTGTATTTTTTCATTAATAATTATCCACCCGGTATTATAAAAACTTGCTTAAAAAAAGAAAAATGAAATTTTCAACCGCCATTCTTTTTTTTATCAAAAAGGTTCGCTAAGGGCTCATTTCTTCGTTTTTTTTGTCAGCAGTAATCTACAACAATTTTCTTCTATTTTTAAAATAAAAATGCTTTATTGTAGGTCATTTTTTATACTTTTGATTATAACTCGCCCTGAATATTACCAATCGGAGTAAAGTTTTAAATTTCTTAGTTTTGAACAATGCGACCAGTTTTTCCAAAAAGCCAATTTAAAATTAAAAAATGTTTGTTTTATTTGTCCTTTTGTAACACCCATCCTGGGACACACTGCATACCTGTAATCAATTTCTCACATTTAAAATTGATTACATTAAATCTTTTAAAACATACAAAAAATTTTAAAATTACAATTTTAATAAATAATTTTGATTTTTCGATGAAAATGTAAGTAACACGATGTACGAGTATAATAAAAAATGTTAATATGTTCTGTTTTTAATTTTTTTATTTTCAATTTAAGTATATGATTTTTATTGTAGTTATTTAAAGTTGACAAAAAACGAAACATATGTGGGGCATTCTACTTTTCTACCGACAATCCGAGTATTACATTTTTGGATTTGTAAAGAAAAATGAAAGTGGATATTCTTTCATAAAATATATTTTAAATTATTAGTTATTAAAGATTTCGAAAACATATAATGCAGTAACTTTTTATTTTAAATCTTTTATTTATTTCAAGTTTTTTCACAACAGTAAGAAAAAATAAACACCTCAGTCACAAAAACAAAAAATATTAGCAACAAGTAAAATCTAATTTTTAGAATCTTTTTAACTTTGTTAAACTTTAATATAGGCATTTATTATAACCTTACTCTATTTATCAGAATTCTGATTACAAATATATAAAAATAACATTTAATACCATTCTGTCACATTTTTGCTCATTAAGACAAGAAACTTTTAAATATTTTGCAAATAATTAAAATAAACTTAGCTGAACTTATGTTAATACCTTCTACGGATAATATGCAATAATAAAATACGTTATTTGGGTTCATGTTTTCAATAAACTAAATCATATGCAACTTTGAGGTTTAATTTCAAGAGATACAAAATCGTGACAGGGTGGTAAATAATAATAAGCCAACATATAAACTTAATCTTTTAAAAAATTTTAAATAAAAAAAACATAATGCTTTTCTTATAACTATTATTTCCTGGTAGAACCATTCTTTGGTATACGTAAAATTAGACTAATTCTCGCTTTTCTTCTATTCTACTTTTCAAATACTTCTATGGGTTTATCAAATTTGTAATAAACACGTCTTTTTCTTTTAACTTCTCTAGGACTTGGAATTATTTTAATCAAGTTTGCGAACATCACATCTGATACATCTGACTTTACCAATTTAAATATTTTTCCAGTGTCATCAGCAGATTTATAAAACATCACCCTAACATCTCCATCTTCACCCAGATCACTTTTTGCAACGCCTAAGTAGGTGACTTTGTTTTTACTGGGTACTTTTACTAACAAGTGTGTACCGTTTTTTATTAATTATGGGTGGATGTTGTCTACGGAGATATCAAATGAAGTACCTGGTTTTATGTGCACAGTTTGTTTTCTATTAACAAGGGGCTGATCATCTTCATCTTCAGAAGTAGAAGTATAAACAGTCTCATAAAATCTCTTTCTAGGAGCTCTAATTATGTTGGTTATATCAGCCAGTGGTTCGTTTAAATCTGAGTTGGGCTGTCATTAACTTCTACCTCATGTTCAGGCAATCGGCGATAAGTCTTTAAATCGTAGCAATCACAAAATTTGTTGCAAAAATAGTTCAATCTTCGGTAGCGCAGCACTCCAGGTTGCTAAGCAACTATACACTGAAATAAAACAGTTAATTAAACTACCTTTCAGTTGCTTCGTTAATAACCAGTCTTTCATTTTTAGGTAACATAGCTATTTTTTATTAATGATATTAGATTGATCTTTCGGTAACTATTAAATTTGTCTTTCTGAAAAAGGTATTACTGTTAATACATTTCTGCATAACACTAACTAGTTGGTTTAGTTACAATCCATTTACGTGCTAAGAAAATCTTACCAGATTTACTATTATGTTACTGTTTAATTGTGGTAATTAAGTTTATTATTTGTGTTTATTAAATGCATCAAATAAAGTTTCCTTTAATAAAGGCAGAAAAAGACCTTCCTAATACTATTATAAATTCAAGTATCACAATTTGTCCGCTTAATAATCGCAACTAAAGTTATTTACCTACATATCAATCGTTAAAAATCGATATACTTCGGTAGCGCTCGTCAACGGAAAAAGCCTTCCGAAAGAGGCGCAAAGTTGCGTATTTCGGTATTTTAGTTTAGTGAGAACTAACCTTTTGTATTTTGTGGTTTAGTGCTTCGTGTGGTTTGGATGAGGTAGGTTTTTCTTGGCGTATTTTTTTACCAACACCATTTGACCAATTCCAAAATGGCGCGAGTAAAAATATTAATTTATTTAAAAACCAAATATTTTATTCCGTTTTTCTATGTTTGTGGTTTGTTTAAGCGTTGTGCAGTTTGACAATGGCCTACAAACGTACTTTACAGGAATAAGGCTTTAATCAAAGTGTTATAGAGGCTTTTGAAGGTAAACATTAAAAAGGATTTCCAACTTCTTAATGATTATTGGTAATTATTTATTCTTTTATTTTTTAGATTAAAAAAATAATAATACTTACTTGACTAGAAGCAGTTACTAACATATAAATTCTTCGGAGGAGCAAGAAAATATTGTTTTTTTATTTATTTATGAATGAGCAAACTTTCGGGACCGCGGAGTGAATTGTGTTGCTGGGCGAACCATTTCCTCTTCCGTGGCTGGGCGGGGTAAGACCATGGTAAAACACGATGTAAAGTAAATGTCTAGAAATTAAAGTGGGTTCATTATGGTTTGCTGACACAAAATTTGAGCAGTTTCTGAAATTTTATTATAAAATAGGCATTCTAAATAGCACATTACAAAAAAATGCGGAATATTCACGTGTTGCAAAAATATAACTGTTTAAAAATTGCCATTTATGATGACTGAAAATTTAAAATTTTGAACAGCGTTGCCAAGTTGTTAATCTAGGGTCAGGTAGGATAAATCAGCTCCGATTTTTCAACTTTTTAGATTTTAATACATTTTTAGTGTCTTATATAAGTTTTATTAAATAGATCTATAGCTGTGGACGTAGTAGAATCTTATTAAAAATATCAAGTACATAAGGAAGTCGGGTGCGGAAAGTTAAACACAGATACACCATTTTAATTGATCGATTTAAAAATCGGTAACTATAAAGCAAGTGGGGACAACGCCGATTTTGACGTATTTTGGTATATGGGGGTTTTTGGGGCGCTAAAAGATTTTTTTCGGAATAGTCTCGTTTTTAAAATATCCGTCATCAAAATTCAGAATCAAACTAACGGCATTTTTACTGTTTTCCCCTTCTTTTACACCAATTCACTTAGTGGTCCCGAAAGTTTCTTGATTCATAAATAAATAAAGAAACGATATTTTCTTGCTCCCCCGAAGAATTTATGTTAGTTACTGCCTCTAGAACAAGTACGTTTTAATTTTTTTAATCGCAAAAATAAAAGAATAAATAATAAAGAAGTTGCAAATCCTTTTAATGCTTACCTTTAAAAGCTTCTATACCATTTTATTAAAGCCTCATTCCTGTAAAGTAAGTTTGTAGGGTTTTTAAATAAGTTAATGTTTTTACTCGCGCCATTTTGGAATCAGTCAAATTATGCGTTGGTAAAAATAATAAGCCAAGAAAAACCTACCTTATCTACTTATCACACTTATTTCGTAATACATACCTATACATACAAATTTATGAGTCTAATTCCTAATACTTCTCCATATGAGATTAATGGTCTATCATTGTGAGACACCCTATAGATTTTTATAAATCTAGTTTGCTACAGAAACTAGAGCTTATTTGCTAAAGCAACTAAAGCCTATATACTACAATAACTAAGGCTTATACAGTGTGTCCCAAAAGGTGAGGTCAAAATGATAGGAGTGATAGAGTGAGCCAAAATAATATTAGTACTTAATGTAAAAAAGTTCTCTTGCGCTTCCTTAGGGAGTTATTGACGTTTAAAGTTAGAATACATTTTTTTATTTCATTTATAACTTTTAAACGCTGCCAGAATAATAATTATATTTGGACATTTAGATTAACTCATACCAGTGTTTTTTCCATAGGCAAATGATAGCGCAGTAAGTCATAATTATACAGGGTCAAACGAATCTTTTTCGTTTATTATATGCATTTTTACTGAGATGAAAAATTTGATATTTTGGTTTGACCATTCAATTTCTTCATTATTTTTGTACAAAAAAGGTATACCTTATTTAAATCGATATCTTGGATCGTTTTTCATAAAATCACATTTTAAAAACCAGACCAGTGGAAAATATTAAAATGTGGTTTAAAAACATTAAAAATACTGTTTAAAAGCCTTTTAAATTTCATAACACAAATTAAGACTGTTTTTAAAAAAATTTACCATATTTAATTAATTTTCTCAAAAATGATTTTTTTATTACATACAAAATGGGGGTATGTCTGGATTTAAAATAAGATTTTATGAAAAACGGTCCAAGATATCATTTTAATTAAAGTATACCTATTTTATACAAAAATGATGCGCCGAGGGTTCGCAGTTAAATACCAAGACGTAATTTTTACCGTCGTTTATTTCATGCATTTCTTACAGAGGTAAAAAATAACATTTTGGTTTTACCGTAAAATTCCTTTATCATTTTTGTACAAAAAGGAATACTTTATTTAAATTGATACCTTGGACCGTTTTTCATGAAAACGCATTTTAAATCCAGACATACCCCGTTTTGTATGTAATAAAAAATCAATTTTTAAGAAAATTATTAAAATATGGTAAAATTAAAAAAAAAAACAGTCTTAATTTGTGTTATGAAGTTTCAAAGGCTTATAAACACCATTTTTAATTTTTTTAAACCACATTTTAATATTTTCCGCAAAAAGTGGATTTTTTTGTTACATACAAAATAGGGGTATGTCTGGTTTTAAAATACGATTTTATGAAGAATGGTCCAAGACATCGATTTACATAAGGTATACCTTTTTGTACAAAAATTATGAAGGTATTAAACGGTCAAACCAAAATGTCAAATTTTTCATCTCTGTAAAATATGCATAAAATAAAGGAAAAAATTCGTCTGACCCTGTATATGACTTGCTGCGCTATCATTTGCCTATGGAAAAAACACTGGTATAAGTTTATTTAAATACCCAAATATAATTATTATTGTGGCAACCTTTTAAAAGTTATAAATGAAATACATTTTTTATTCTAACTTTAAACCTCAATAACTTCCTAAGAAAGCGCGATAGAACTTTTTTTATATAAAGTACTAACATTATTTTGGCTCACTCTATCTCTCCTGCCATTTTTGACCTTACCTTTCGGGACACCCTGTATAAGCCTTAGTTATTGTAGTATATGGGCTTTAGTTGCTTCAGCAAATAAGCGCTAGTTCCTGTAGCAAATTAAATTTATAAAATGTATATGGTCAATGGAGTATATGGAGAAGTATTAGGAATTAGAATCTATAAATTTGTAGATATAGGTATGTATTACGAGATAAGTGTGATAAGTGATAAGTGGATGAGGTAGGTTTTTCTTGGCTTATTATTTTTACCAACGCCATTTGACTTATTCCAAAATGGCGCGAGTAAAAATATAATTTTTTAAAAACTAAATATTTTATTCCGTTTTTCTATGTTTGTGGTTTGTTTTAGCATTGTGCAGTTTAATAATGGCCTACAAAAGTACTTTACAGGAATGGGGCTTTAATCGAAGTGCTATAAAAGCTTTTAAAGGTAAGCATTAAAAGGATTTGCAACTTCCTCATTAATAATGGTAATTATTTATTCTTTTGTTTTTGCGATTTAAAAAAAAAATAAAACTCACTTGTTCCAGAGGCAGTTACTAACATAAATTCTTTCGGAGAGCAAGAAAATATCGTTTTTTTATTTATTTAAGAATAAACAAACTTTCGGGACCGCGGAGTGAATTGGGTTGCTGGGCGAACCCTTTCCTCTTCCGTGGCTGGGCGGGGTAAGACCATGGTAAGGTGAATGTGTAGAAATTAAAGTGGGTTCATTACTTTTTGCTTGCCAAAATTTGAGCAGTTTCTGAAATTTTGTTATAAAATAGGCATTTTAAATAGCACATTAAAAAAGCGAAATATTTATGTTTCGTAAAAATATAACTGTTTAAAAATTGCCATTTATGACTGAACATTTAAAATTTACAAATTTGTGTCCGCAAAACGTAATGAACCCACTTGAATTTCTGGGCATTCACTTTACATCGTCTTTTATCATGGACTTACCCCGCCCAGCCACGGAACAGGAAAAGGTTCGCCCAGCACACAATTCACTCCGCGGTCCCGAAAGTTTGTTGATTCATAAATAAATAAAAAACGATATTTTCTTGCTTCCCCGAAGAATTTATGTTAGTAACTTCGAAAAAATAAAAGAATAAATAATTACTAATATTAATTAAGAAGTTGTAAATCTTTTTAATGCTTACCTTTAAAAGCTTCTATAACACTTTGATTAAACCCCCATTCTTGTAAAGTACGTTTGTAGGCCATTATAAAACTGCATAACGCTAAAACAAACCACAAACATAAAAACGAAATAAAGTATTCGGTTTTTAAATAAATTAGGATTTTTACACGCGCCATTTTGGCATCAGTCAAATGGCGTTCGTAAAAATCATACGCCAAGAAAAACCTACCTTATCCAAACCAGACGAAGCAAAAACTGAAATACCAACAACAACGTTGCGCCTCTTTCGGAAGACTTTCCGTTGACGAGCGCTACCGAAGTATATCGATTTTTAACGATTCATATCTGGGTAAATGACTTTAGTTATGATTATTAAAGCGTCCACTTGTAATACCTAAAAAGTGTTAGGAAGGTGTTTTTCTGCCTTTATTAATGGAAACTTTATTTGATGCATTTAATAAACACAAATAATAAACTTAATTACCACAATTAAACCGCAACATAATAGTAAATCTGGTAAGATTTTATTAACACATAAATGGAACAGTAATACCTTGATTTCAGAAAGAAAAATTTAATAGTTTCCGAAAGATCAATCTAATATCATTATTACAAAAATAGCTATGTAACCTAAAAATAGAAGAATGGTTATTAACGAAGCAACTGAAAGGTAGTTTAATTAACTGTTTTCTTTGAGTGTACAAAATGGCGGTACTTTGAAAATTACCTGAATACCTCATTTACACAGCCGTATTTTTGAATCTAATAAAGTTAGATATACTTAAGGTGGTATTTTCTTAAAGCTCTTCTAATGGTAATATTGGTGATACTATACAGGGTAGGACAAAAGTATAGATTTATTTAATGACGCACCCTGTATATTAAATCGCCATTAAAAGGATATCTAAAAGACCTTTAACAAAATACCAAATTAGGTATATCTAACTTAGTTTTGGAGATATGGCCATCCAAATTAGGTATTCAGGTAATTTTCAAAGTACAGCCATTTTTTGGGAGTAAAGTTATTCACTTTATGTTCTAGGGTTATAAAGAACTCGTCAGGAGCTTTAAAATGATGTACCACAAGACCCCCTTTTCTATTTAATTTTTCTTTCTAAAATGGTGACCGGCTGTCATTTTAACATTTATATCTGTCATTTCTTGTCTAACATTTGGTTTATGTTGTCCACTCAAGTTCTCAAATTTTCATAAAACATACTGTTGCACTGAATAACGCCTAGAAGTTTGATTCCATAGTTCTTAAACACCCTGTATTTCCTAACGATGGTGGAGTTTGCTGGACGGGGCTTACTTATAATATATTTTTATATATAAGAGCCATTTCTAGTTTATTTATATTTTTCTAACCTTTTTAAAACTTTGGTCGGAAAGCGCTACTGTTAAGTATTTAAATACTTTAAGTTTAGGTTACTATGCTATAAATACAAATTTAAGTTAATAAAAATAATTATAATAGAAAGTGCCAGTGGTTTAATTTTTGCTTGCGGCCTGTGCCAAATAATTAACATGAAATGTTTTATAATAACTTCCTATAGAAATTAAACATTTTTAAATTATTGCTTTAAAATTCAATATAAAAATAGGGTATCCCTAAAAGATGAGGAAAAAATCTTACCTTAAATTTCAAAAGCCAAAACATGACGATCTAACCTTTAGAACCAGTTTAATGCAAAGTGACTTAAAAAGTAATTTGGTTTTTAATTTGTGCAATATACCGCCTCTAAAGTTTGCAATAAAATTAAATGCAAAATTAATTTGTTTACCTTCTAGAAACCCTTTCAGCCAAAAATTGTGAAATATACCTATTAATAAAAATATTATATATAAAAAACTAAAACCAGATTAAATTTTTTACACTGTATTTTTGAAATATCATATTTCACCTAAAGGAATTTGTGATAGCATTTTTTCCGCACTTTTTTAAGTCCCCTTGTATAAAATGTATTGTATAAAATTGCAGATAATAAAAAGAATAGATAGGCAACTAATTTAGCTAAAACTATAATATTTTACAGATCCTTTTTAAATGAAATTTTCGTTTTAAATGCAACTATTTTATTTTATTTTTTTGGTTTAGATTTCTGATGGTTGTTTTAACACACAAAGTAGAAATAAATCAATTAAAAGCTGACACAAAATAAAAGAGAATAAAATCGCCCAACTTGCACAGATTTTTGGATTTGCCTTACTGTGTTGTAGCAAAAAAAAACTTAAATTTATTTAATTTAAATATACATATTGGCTTGATCTTGGCATAGGACTTTTGTGTGAAGAAAAAAGATATAATTAAGGAATGTATTTCTTGCAAAGAAATAAAGGGCATCATTACTTAATTCTCGAGTCTTTTTCACTTTTAATTTAATTGGTTTGAAGGGGTAAGTTGGAGCGGCATTAGGTTAGAGGTGTAGGTCGTCGGCGTGGAAAATGTTTTTTGACTATCCTGCAATTTTCTGTCCTGCTTCAATGAATTATAAAATATTTTTAATCTCACTCCCAACGCAAACCTATGCCGAAGGTTCCTGTTGGCCAATCTGTATATGATTATAGCGTTTTTTTGTCTTTAGTATTTAATATTATTAAATTCAACCCTATAAATTTAATGAAACAAAATTAGCCTTACCTAATTACTTAAAGTTATATTATACTTTGTGCCAATTCTTGTCCATTCCGCATAATTTGCAAAAACCGCAAATGCCAGTAAACTCTGCAAGTTTTAATTACTTGCAATTGCACGGATCCGGAGAAATACACTGCCATTTTTAATTATTGTTTTTGTAATATGGGTCAGCTGCGCGTATAATAAAATAATAGTATAATTAACAAAATTTAAACTTTATTTTAATAATAAACTAAAACAAAGTTTATTTTATTTATGCAAGGTGTTTTAAATTTAGTACAAATAGGACTTTTTTCTTTAAACAAAGTTCCTAAAATGCACCCACACTGAGCTACAGCCATCGTGACAGAATTATATTTTAAATTTAAATTATAAGTACAGTTTCGTATTTAAAGCTTAAACAAAATTGGATTATCCCTTTTATTTAAGGTAATGTATTTATTTTTTATTTTAACACAAGTAACACTCCAATTTTAGGGGCAAGCTTTTTGATAACCGACATTATAGGTGTACGCTAAACTTGTTTAAAATTATCTTAATATAATCAATTGAATGGCTTGTTTTAAAAACGTAATAAGCCACAATACTAAAATACGGAGTTATTAAATTTTTTAGTTAGAAGCAAAATGTGTTAAATGAACTTTTATCAAAAATTAACTTGAATACCTTTTAATGAGTTAATAAACTTACAGGATAATACCTAAAACTTGATGGCTGTGTGGCTTATCGTGTTTTTAGAATAAGCCCTTCAATTGTTTTTAAGAACATTTTTGGTAATTAAAAGAAGAGCAATAAGGTCAAAATAATATTAAAGGGCATTTTGTAACACTTTTTATAAAAAGCAAAAATTTGGTTTACTATTTATTACTTTTTTACATTAAATTTATGATTTTCAATGTTCTATATTACTGTAACTGAATTATAAAATACCTTGAATGCAAAATAAAACCCATTATCATTTAACAAAGACTTATTTTGTATTTAAATAAATAAATAAAATACTAAAAATCATCATATCAACAAAAACTATTTTTGTAGAAACTGGAAACAGGGCGCCCCCACCATGTGTGGCAATTTATACTTAGAGTTACTATAATACGTTAAACCAGGGGTTCCCACACTTTTGAGATCGGCGCTGGCTGCGCAACTGATTACTCCTTAAGACGCTCCGGGGCGCTCCCGACGGACATCACTGCGCTGGGTAACCAGGACTTATGACACTGTAAACCGCTTTCATAAGTTAATCTTAGGATCTACCTAATGACGAACGTGAATGTATAGCACAAATTATAGAAACAAATTCTTTAGGCTGCTTTTAGGAAAAGTTATGCTTAAGTGCCTTAAGCCAAACCAGTGCAAATGGTCGTGTGTCTTTTAAGTCATGTACAGACTTGAAAACATCGGTGCAATATTGTCGTCCGACTGTATTTTATTCAAGAAGTTCTTGAGCAACAAAGTTGGCCAGCATTAACAGATAGTGTTTTGCGTTAACACTACTTTTGGCAAAATGAAAATCGCTGATTGCGTTGGTGGCGCGTATTTGGTTATAAAAAAAAAAATTGGTGACAGAAAGAATTTCTACGGAAAGGAGTATACTACGGCAATGGAATAATTCTTTGATGGAAATCTTCCATAAAAAAATTGAAACAATGAAACTTAAGTTGTTTTTAGTGCTGCACATTATCAATCGTTTACAAAATTTACAAAAATTAATCCTATATAAATCTACACCGAATCAGCTAAGTGAAAAAGTTCACAGCCACTGCGGTTTAACGCATGTAAAATACAGTACAGGTAGAGATTAAATAAATAACTTCGGCATCTAATCAAGGTAATACCCTGCACAGTCAGTCGATATGTAGACAAATATGCCAAAATTAGGATTTTCATAACAACTTAAATGTATAATACGTAAATATTGATGTATAATAATATTACAGTATTGCTTTCTGTGTTAGCATTGGCAAAGCATTTTACCCTACTCAATTATTAATAACATAACTATTTTAATGCAATAAGACTGATACAATGTTTGTTCTAAAATTCCTTTCTCTCAACGCATTGCGCATCGCTCCTGCTTTGTTGTTGCTTTACTGGCCAATATACCTTCTTAACGTGTGTATGACATACGTCTGAATGGGAATTGCTTTAAAATCGGTATATCCGCCAAAAGCTCGTACAAACCTGCAGATGTTTTCCATATTAAATGGGAAGGAAAAAGGAGACTCGCCGATTTCTTTGATCAAAACGCTTATCGATGAGCAGAATTAAGAGACACTCGGCCAACAAATGTTTTCGCCGAGTGTATCCAGGTCTGTACGTGGCTTTATGCCACTGCTGTACCTGCCTCCTAGGTTAATTAAGGAATTTACCATGATATTGCACATAAATATGTTGTCAACAGTTTACCGCCCTAATTGACACGTGACATTTTTATTAATATTAGTCGTTAAAGCCTTGTTCAGACACGACTAGTAATTTAGTCGAGTAGCGAGTAATTAAGTATTTTCATGTGTGCGGGCAGTAAAAATTAGGAAAGTAGTTTAGTGTGGTAGCTGTCAGGAGGTATCAAAAGGTATTGAAAATATGTAGATTTTCGTCCGATTGGAAAAAAATATGTTATAGTTCAATGCTATAAGAAATTTAATTTTGCGTAAAAATTTTTGTTATATTTTAATGTGACAACGTCTAATATAATTCGATGGACCCGGCTGCACGCACCAAAAACACGACTTATGCAGCGTTACCTCGCGCGTTCCAATTAAGGCTTGAAGTGCAAGCGAAAGCGCGGAATCAGCGACAAAGAGGCACAATCTCCGCGTCGTTTGACATCTGTTTCTCTCCTACTTGAGTGAGCGTGCAGTGAAAAGTGAATGTGCTGTCAATTGTTTATAGCAACGATAATTCCTGCGATAAAAGTAATGATTCTTTCGACGTTGTCACGTTCAACTATCGTCTGTAAACCGACTTTTCAAACAACCGATTTTTCTAAAAACCTATTTTATCTTATCTTTATTGAATTTTATTGTGGCAACATGGTAAAACCAGACGAACTTGTAAATCGCGTGATTAAAAAAGACGAATTAAAGTATTTTCACTGTAATAAAAAGTAGTTTCTTCCAAGTGCAAGAAATGTGAAAATTTCTTTCACCCAGCATGTCTTTTGCAAGCCGCACAAACAAAATCGGCGGTTTGTAAACACATTCCAGACAACGAAGATCCTAACCTACAAACAGAGAACGAATCTCAGAAGCAAAATATTCTCCTGAAGAAGCTTCAGGAAATGGAACTCCGGAATACATTGCTGGAAGAAAATTGTACCCTGCTGAGGGAAAAAGTTAAGGCATTGGAAGGACAAGTTGAAAAATTACAAAAAAAAACCATCAAGTCAAAGTAAGCAAAAAATGGTTCAACGTCCAAGAAAAACCCGAAACAACGGCAACACAGCCCCCAATCGATAAGGTGAAGTTAGCCAACAAAAATGACAGCGTCAGCAATGATAATAATGCAAAGTTAGCTGAAAACCCTGTTAACGTAGCCCAAATCTCTGATGTCCAAAAAGAGATTTATGCAGCTAGCTCAACGCCGACGGATAAAAAGAAGAAGAAGAACCTAACACTAAAAATCCATGGAAGACGGTAAAAAGAAAACACAAACAAACCATTAACAAAAATTCCCGTCCAGAACCGAGGAAAGGGACAAATAATAACGCAATCGGACTCTCGGTAGCGACTACGGACTCTAAAGCGGCCTGGGTCTTTATCTCAGGGCTTGATCCTAAAACAACAACGGAACAACTTCAACATTTTCTTGATAATAACGATTTGCAAAGCTGTAAATGCGAAAAAATGGTTACAAAGAAAGACAAATACAAAAGCTCCTTTAAACTAAATGTACCAAATCACCTAAAAGAAAAAATCATGTCTCCCGATTTGTGGCCAACTGGTGTTTTAATTAACCATTTTCTAAACATTCAGCGCCGGATCTCACCTCAGAACGTGGGGAGAACCAGGGTAGAGAAGAAGTAAAGAAGACAGAAACTAGACAAAACATTCTAGACAAAAAAGTCCAACAACCCTAAAAGTTTTTAACCTTAACATCCAATCTGTCAGAAACAAGGTTGGTGAATTGGAGGTTCTACTTTCAGAAAACAATATCGACATTGTTTGCCTTACCGAGCACTGGTTGACCAAAGAGGAAGCCAACACTCGCATTGAGGGATATGTAACTGCAGCAGCGTATTATAGAAAAAACTTTGTTGGAGGTGGATCAGCAATTTTGGTACCCCTAACATTAAATTTAAATCATTGGACAATATAACTGTTTTTAACTTAGAGAAATGTATCGAAGTCTGCGGAATGCTTGTTGAAGGTATTGATGTTTATGTGTTAGCCATCTACAGGTCACCTTCTGGGTGTTTTGACACCTTTTTAAGTAATCTCGAGGAAATTCTAAGTTCTTTTCATAACAAAGCTAGGCTTGTGATTGCTGGGGATTTAATGTCCGATTTGGCACACGAGAGAGAGAGAGTGCATTGATCTTTGTAGCATGATGAGCTCATTTGGCTTGTCTCCAATAACAAAAGGGGCTACAAGGGGTGAAAATTGCCTCGACAATATATTCTTGAACTTTAAAGCTAATAACTACATACATAGAACAATAGACACTAAATTTTCAGACCACCATGGCATTTTGTTGGAGTTTAAATCTCTGGAAGCTCCAAAGGATAATAAAATAATTAAAAGAATTGTACGCCCAATCACTAAGCAGGGTAAGTTTAAATTCTATGGTCTTGTTGAAAAAATATTTTTTTCTTTTGTATATGCAGAAAATGGGAATGGTAATCAGAAATTTTCCACTTTTATAAATAAAATTAAAGATGCGTTTGAAGAAGCATTTCCACAGAAAACTTATGCCTCAAAAAACATTCTAGTCACACTATAAACTGATTTAATGAGGATCTTAAAAATATGCGAGATCACCTTCACTTTCTTTGTGATCTAAATAAGTCCTTTCCATCTCCTTACTTAAAACATCGTATAAATTCTTTTAGAACTGTCTATAGGCACTCAATAAATCAGGCAAAGAAACAAGCTAATAATAACTTAATTATAAATTCTCCAAATTCTATTAATAATATATGAAAATAATTAATGAATATAGAGGAGCTCCTCAAAAGATCAAACTGAGGTTAATATTTCTCCTAATGAGTTTAATGATTTTTTCATAAGTATTGCTCACAATATTCAAAATAAAAATAAAGTAACTAAAACTGCTTAGAGAATGTGAAACAGGTAAGTAATATACCTGAAAGCAAATTTAATTTTATTCAACTGAGCTTCAATGAAGTCAGGGATGTTGTTTCATCTCTAAAAAATAAAAATAGTAAACACTTACATGGTTTTTAACATGATTATTCTTAAAAACATTATTAACATTATACTAGTACCATTAACAAATCTGATTAATCACTGCCTTAGCGAGGGTGTGTTTCCCGACATTCTTAAGCAGGCGGTAGTGATACCTATCTTTAAAAAGGGGACTCTAAAGATGTTTCCAACTACAGACCTATATCCATACTATCGATTTTTTCAAAAATACTTAAAAATGCATGGCCCTGAGAATCACGCAGTTCTTCTTGACCCATAATATCTTTACAGAGTCTCAGTTTGGCTTCCTCAAGCTTAGGGGTACCTATGATTGTATTCTTGACCTTGTGTCGTTCATACTGGAGGCGTTTAACCACCGAAACTACACAGCAGCCGTATTTTGTGACCTAAGCAAGGCATTTGACTGTGTCTCCCACGAAGTACTTCTTAAAAAACTCAAAACTTACAACTTTAGTGAAAGCAGCATTGCCTTAATCAAATCTTACTTGAGTTACAGACGCCAGGCTGTGTCGGTACGTGGGGTGCGGTCTGCGGAGAGAGTGGTAAGTGTTGGGGTTCCTCAGGGATCGGTCCTGGGGCCTTTATTTTTCTTAATATACATCAACGACTTGCCCCAGGCTGCTCCGATGGCTAAATTCACTCTCTTCGCAGACGATACTACTATGTCTTTCACTGCTGGCAATCGGGATGAGGCGCTTGCTGGAGCTGCGGAGTCACAGTCAAGGGCTGAAGATTGGTTTGCTGCTAATCGGATCTACTTGAACGACACAAAGACCGAGCATATGGTATTTTCAATGAGGCAGATTCCACAGGAAGATGCAAGTAAGACGGTGAGGTTCTTAGGGGTACATCTTGACACCAGATTAGGGTGGGATTCTCATATTGAGTGCCTGGTTTCGAGGCTCAGTTCGAGCACATTTGTTTTGAGAAACTTGTCCAATTGTGTTACGGCGGACGTTGTCAAGCAGGCTTATTTTTAATTGTGCCATAGCCACCTATCATATGCGGTTCTTGCATGGGGTCATGCAAGTGGTGCCGCTCAGATCTTTGGGCTTCAGCGTCGGGCGGTGAGATTGATCTCGGGTCTTTCATACAGAGCTGACTGTAGAGATGCATTTATTTAGCATAAAATTTTAACTTTTCCATCAATCTATATACTAGAAAACCTAGTACACGTAAAGAAAAACCTGAACTTGTATATGACACATCAGGATATACATTCATACAATACGCGAGCTAAAGAGCATTTGATGCCAAGGTATAATCGCTTGAAGAGGTGTCAGAATGGCCCTGGTTGCCTTGCCATTCAATTCTTCAACAGGCTTCCCAGCGACTTAAAAGAAATGTCTCTTTCCTCTTTTAAGAAAGCGGTTAAAAGATTGCTGATGCAAAATGGTTTCTATTCTATTGAAGAATTTTTAAATTTTAGATTTTAATATTTTAATATGTTTGTAATGTTAAGCTAAGAGTGAAATTTTTTAAACTGTTATTGATTGTTTTATCTGTGACTGTGTATTAGTAAATTTTTATTGAATTTTATATATATATATATATTTGACGTGTGTAAATACAATTTAGTATGCAAGCATTAATAAAGAATAAATAAATAAATCTATGTTATTCAAAAAGGAGGAGTATCAAATTAAAAGGGGTATACTTATACAAAATATTTATGCATCCTGGTAAGATTTAATTTGAAATTAGGATTTTTATTTAGTTTTTGGGAATATTTTAAGCATTAATGCTTTTCTTAATATTTTTATAGGTCTGCTTTTAATACCCATTTTTTTAAATTAAAAACAAAAAATAGTGTTACAAACCAATAAAGTCAATAACAAAAAATGGCAATATAAAAAATAGTATATTTTTATGTCAGGATTAAAAAAATATCTATTAAAGACACTAGTACCTTTATCTGCTTAGATTTTGTTTAAAAGTTAATAAAAAAAATCTAACAAATTAGGAGCAATAACAGAACTGTAATCTTAACACAAATAATTCCCCTGACGCTACAATACGTTTATAAAAAGCTGCATAGAGTTACCACCTTGGTATTTACCTTTTTTGCTGTTTTAATTTTAGATATCTTTTTTTTTTAGTGTATATGTCCTATTTTGCAACAGTAAGAAAATCTTAACCATTTTTTTCTTGGAACAAAACTTAAATTGTCAAGAACATCAACTTGAATAGTACGTTCAGCGATATCAATTTAAAAAAATCCTATTTTGTTTTGTGCTTCCTTTTTAATATTTGTGACAGTCTACGAAGACTTATCCCTAAGTACCAGAGTACCATGGGGTATCGGGTTATGAGATGTTTGACCAATCTTTTTAGTGTTTCGGTAACGTTTTTTAAGCAGTGAAACATTCCGTTTTTATTTTAATACGCCTATTAGACAACGCGTAGTGCAACCACTGACGTTATTTTTAAATAGGCACAAATGCCCTCCCGGTTGGGAGTTTAGAGATCCAAAATTCTATTCACTGCGCTATAGGAAAAAACCCTTAATTAAATAATGCTTTCCTATTATATTATACATTAAACATAAAAACTGATTTTACCAAAATTTATTTTGACAGAGTATAACTTTTATTTTCAGGGTGTTACAAAATGTTGTTGAAAAATTTAAGGACAGATTTCGTATTAGAAAATAAAAAAAATATATATAAACACGTTCGTGTCCGCAAATATTTTGTATACAATATACAGGGTGTTAAAAATTTAAAATTTCGAAAACACTTGGTAAAAATTGTTAGATCTGATGCAAACCTTATTTAAACAAGTATTTATTGTTGTGGTCACTTATTTACAAATTAAAAAGTAAAAACCTATTTTTAAAAAGAAAAAATTTCCGCAATGCTTTTTTGTGGTCTAAAGATATGCAATTAGGTACTTTAACTAAGCAAGATACGAAAAAAAAGTTCCTAATATAAAGAAGTTACAAACATTTTGTACACATTTATACAGTCAGTGATTTACGTTTTTTTTGTTAGAAATATTCTCTTAGTTGCCGCTGCAGATGCCACTGGACTTATGAATTGTAATTAAGTAAGTAATTAAAATTGCCCCTTACTGCTATAAATAATATCGCTAAATTAAAATAAAACTGAGTAAATGATATTTAAGATTTTTAAGAATTTTTTTGTTTTTTATTTTAATTTTACCACTCTTTATCTTGAAAAAAGGCATTTACAGACCCATGTTTATATAAACTTTTTTTAAATTACTTTTCGTAACACACTGTATAAATTACGTCAAACGCTTTTTTGTGCAATAAATCTGTCTCTGTCATAAACAAGAAATAAAACATTTAAAAAATCTATTTCAAAGTGTATACCAACTGCTTTATGAATAGTTGTGTTTGTTTTCGTTACTTATATTTTAAGCACTATTTCCAAAATCTTTAAATTCTCTGTGCATATAATTAGCAATTCGGTTACCTAAATATTTTTGCAACCCACTTCATTATGTTTCATGCACTTATTTTTACCACAATATTGTCATGTTGTAATACAGTCTGTTCCACACCAGATGAAATATTTCTAAAATATTTGGCAAGGAAATCTCTGGTGACAAGCAGGTAGAAAGATTTACTTAGAAAAATTAACATTCTTAAATTGACATGCCGACATAGCCGTTGCCTGGCGCACCGTTGCATACCTGGCTTTTATTTTCCGGTTGTTGGTTTGTTCTATTTTACAAGCCATTACAAAATTCAAAATAAGCTACATTCTTGGACAAAAAAATCGGACAAAGAAAGTTTTGTTAAAATTTACTCTTAAATAACTTTTTGCTTCTTTTACCGTTTCCAAATACCGGTCAAAAAATCAAAAAGTTATTTAAGATTGAATTTAAACAAAATTTTCTTTGTCCGGTTTTTCTTGTCCAAGAGGCGTTTTATGGATTCCTACTACGCTACAACACCCTACCGTGCTGAAATGCAAGAGTACTTAATGATAGTTTTTGTTTTAGAACACTGTAAAAATATTACTACGCGCCAGCACAATTATTGCGTAGGAATTCATAAAGTAGAACGCAGAAATCAGCCATATAATTGCTACGCATGGGATGTTTTAAGTACAACCCAATTTGTTTTTATATTTGGAATTCATACTGCATGGCAAAAGGAGACGCTTCGCCCCCGCCTTAAATCTTTTTACTTTACAGCCTTATTACATTTCATTGAATCATATGGTTGTTTTTTTAGTTTTATGTGAATTTTAAATGGTTTATAACCTAAAAGTAGTGTGTCAATGTTTGTTTTTTAAATAAAAAGTTTACAGTATGACTTTTTCCATTTAATTTTTTTTTAATGGCGCCCAGCTGTGAGTTTGACATTTATATCTGTCATTTCCTGTCTAAAATTTGGTTTATGTTGTCTCACTAAAGTCCTCAAATTTTCATGAAAAAATACCAAACAATTCAAAAGTTAGGATATGAGGTCCTGAATTTAGACAAGCACTGTATAATGTTTTGTCAGTTTTTTGGCTTTGCTAACATCATTTTTTAATACCTCGTATTAAATTTAAATTAAAAGTTAAAATATTTATTAGCTTAATAAATAATAAATATAATAAATACCTGCTGTATAACCATAGTCAAAAGACAAAACAATTAAAAAAATAATAGCTTAAAAGCTAACCCATAAAAATGAACAATTTGAGAACTAAAAATTTAATTTTAATATTTTTAAAAATAAAATTGTCTTTTAAATGAAACCCAATATATAATAACAAAATTCATAAAAAGAACTCATAAACTATGACTTTTTCTAAAAATGGTTATGTATTAATTATCTCACTGTATGTGAGCTGTTTGATTCTCTTTGACTGATTTGTAATACTTTTGGGCACAGACCTTTTGTTACCAGGTTAAATTTCGTTCGTAATAAAATTATGCATGCTTTTAACTTTCTATCAAACTGTAGCACAAAATTTACGTATAGTTTAGAGTGGTAAAGGGCGGTGATACTGTTCGTATTTGCTATTGCGTTTCAACGCCATGAAAGCGCTGACACGCAGTAGGAATTGCATACTTTTAAATTCCTTCCAAACTACAGCACCAAACTCACGTAGGGTTTAAAGAGGTAAATAAAGGTGATACTGTTGGTATTTGCTACTGCGTTTTAACTCCATGAAGGTGCTGACACGCAGTATGAATTCATAAATCGCGTCCAGGAGTCTAATTTTGTTAAATAACAATTTTTTTTTAAATAATTCATATGTCAATATAGAATATATGATTATTACTTTTATTATACATGCATTTCAGTTAAAACAGAGAATCCCCTATAATTCCGTTATTTGTACAATTAAAAAATAATTATAAAACAAGTTAATTATTAATTTTAGGGGGACACATTTATGTCAAAATTTACGTGTCCAGGGTAATCCCCTTCCTCCACAAACACAAACGTCATATAAGGTTAGTTAGTAGCCCAAATATTATTGGTACTGTGGCAACAGTTTAAAAGTTATAATTAAAATAAGTTTTTTTATACCAAATTTGAAGGTCAATATCTTGCTAACGAAGCGCAATAGAACTTTTTTTATATAAAGTACTAACATTATTGTGGCTCACTCTATCACCCCTATCATTATTGACTTTAGTTTGCCGGACACCCTGTATAATGCACTACATTTCATGATTATAAATGTCATAGGACAGTTTAAAAAAACATTGTTTTTTTGGAAATAAGCAAAATTGCATATTTTTGAAGTAATTTTTAATTCTACATGTCTTGATAACAATTTGCGATATTAGCAAAAATACAGGTACTTTACTCATGAGCAAAAATTACATTTTTGGCCAAACCTCGTAGATGACTGACACAATTTGATATCTGATGATTGTATTTTAGGTTTGGGACCATGCGGAACTTTTTATGAAAAATAACTTTTTTCATAAAATTAATAATAAAAAAGTTTACCATATGCCAAGATACTTAGACACACTGTAATAGACACTGTAAATAAATATATTTTTTTATTGTGGTAACCAGTGATACAGGCTTTTTAAACCAATGTTTTATTTCTCAGGTAAGGTGTTTTTCTCAATTTAAAATAGCCAAGGTATAGTTTCAGTATTTTATTTTATCCATACTTTTATTATTACTCGCTGATTGGTAGTTTTATTTTTTTTAAATCTTTTGTTTAGCTTTGTTACAAAAATATTTATTTTTAACCAGTCCAGTTTTAAACGTAAATATTTATTATTATAATTTTCTTTAACAGAATAATACTTTTTATTTAACCATTACCTTTATAACATGCAAACATACATTATTTATTAGGGATATTTCCTTTCCGCCAACTTTTATTGAATATCTCTGCCTTATAGGGATGCGTCATCGTAAATCAAAAGATTTACTTTAAACACCTAGCCGTACTATCTTCTTTTGCTTGCCATTTTTTCATTAAAATTAGGTTTCTAGAATTTCATACTGCATGTTCCCGAATAGGTGTTACACAACATGTTTTAATTTTAAGACGTCATTTTAGAAAAACTAATCCCAAATAAAAACATACATCAATTATAACCGCGGTAATAATTGGTGACAACTTTGACATATAATACATTGTTTAATCGTCAACATAACCGATTGGTAAATACCATTTTAGAATTGGTTCTTCGCCTAAAATTGATGATAATTTTAAAATTTAAATTAAAATTTAAGATTGTAGAAAGTACAATCAGAATTAGGGCCCTACGCAGAAAGTAATTTACCAGAACTGCAAATCTACAATAGTAATACATGGTAATTTACACTGATTTTTCAGCAAAAACCAATGCAAATTGTCGTCCTGACGCCTTTGTTTTTAATATGGATAGTGGAGGGGAGGATAACCATCTAAATGTTTTAAAAAGTGTCCGTCGAAAGAAGCAACTTAAGGTGGCGCCACAGTAGCCAGAGGAGATTTTTACGCAATGAGCATGAATTATTAGAGTGAGATACAAAATGAAAAAGGACAGATAGATACAAAATAAAAAAGGAAAGAAACACCAAAATCCCTCCACTGGCTACTGTGGCGCCATCCCAACTTGCTACATACCGATGGCCACTTTTTCAACTTGTCCGTCATCACAGATGGTTATCCTCCCCTTCTCCATCCATAGTTTTTAAGTTTGAACGTGAAGACGAAAAAGTTTTTATTAATTGCAATCGCTGTGTAGTAATGCAAAGCACCACCAAGCAGGCTACGGTATTTGTGTAAACTTTGTTTGATTTGATTGAAAAGTGCGTTGACCTAAGATGTAAATTTGTAAACTTGTTATTAGTTTTATCTTTAGGAATTAGTCCCTGGGCCAATAATGAAATTCATTTAATGATAATAATACTTTTAAAACCTTTTAGAGGGGTTCCTTTGACGAGTCTACCACGAATATTCATACCGCCATATATGGAAGCGGCGCGTTAACCCAGCCTGTCAAGGTTAAAAGTTTGGCTGTCGGACCGGGCAAACGCGTCACTTTTTTGTCAAACAAGTTTACCACAATATTTTGCATGCAATTTTTTAACATTGTGCCAAAAATCGACTACAGTTACGAAATCCTTAAATCATCGTTAAGCATTCGTGCTTTAGCTGTTAGGTTATAACCATAGGTAGATAGTAAACACTTCAAGCAACAGAATGTGTGCAACTACCCACGTGTTACGTCTTTATTGTACATTTATTATTATTTTTAAATAAATACTCTTCTGTTTTTTCCAAATAATAACAATTGAAATAGTACTTTAAGATAAGTGGGTAAATCTACAGGGCGTCGGCCAATTAATGGTACACAAAAAAACACAGATTCCTTATGTCAAAATATTGAGATTTTACCAAGCATACCTATATCAAGAATTTTACAATAATATAGAGGATGTTAAAGGAAAAAAATGTTTGTAATTATTTTTGATAATTTTTAATACGTTTTAAATACTTTAATTATTCTGGGTATATAAAGGTTTCACTTGAGCTATTTAAATTAAATAATAATTTTTATGTGTAAACTGAATGGAGAAAACACAAAAACACATTTTTAAAATTTTACTATACGAATAAGCTTAATGATTCGATATATTTACCTTTAATATTTTTTAATTATGAGCTTAAAATGTGAAAAAAAAACAAAACACGACAGAAAAAACATCATAACATACAAAAATATCATAAAAGTTTAGAGATTAAAAAAACTATTGTTATCTTTTGATAGGACAATAAATACTAATTTTGATGCAGTACTTGGTATTTACAGTACACTCAGAACAGACCTACTGACAAGGCCTGAAAGACAGACAAAGCGCGTCTAAGGAAAGAGTCTTAGTAAACAATTACACATTAAAGGTTGCATTTTAAAAACTGCCCTAATAAAGTTTTTTGTTTAATATGCTATTATACCTTCCGGTAACACTTTGTGCCAATTTTTCATTTTTTTCTTGAATTTTGCGCTATCGAGTACCCATACATTTTTAACGCTGCTGATTTGCTTATTTTATATATTTGTTTAACATATTTTTTTTGTTTCAGATTTTCAAGTCACATGGATGGATATCCTGGAACTTAATAAACTGACTGCTGCAGCTCAAAAGGTCAAAACTAGTCAAAAGTAAGTTTAATTATTAACGGAACACATAAATGGCGAGGATATAAAAAAAAATTAAATTTCTTTAACCTTTCTCCGAAAAGCGCATGTTGGCTTGACTTTCTTTGTACTAAAATTATTCGCGTTTAAAATAGGTAAAAGTATAGTCGGGCACCCTGTATTTTATCTCTGCAGTTATATACCCAATAGAGTTAGAAAAATACTTAAAGTTTTACTTGAGTATTTTTTTTGTTAAAGTTTATGTTCATAAAAAATATTTTTCTAAAGTAATGATAGTCCATTCATTGTTTTTTTATAAAACTTTAGGATGTGGATATTTTACCTATTCGTCTTTTTTAAAGGAAAAAGGTACTAAGTGTAATTCTTTAATTTTCTTAAATTTATTTACAATATATTTAGAGAGATAAGTTTTGTTACTAATTTAACTAATTCACCCAACCCATTTTATGGCCAAACAGTTTAACCAAATAAGAAAAAAGATTTAAATTTTAACTGCATTTATATTGGGCATATTTTTTTAAAAATACAAAAGCAACGCAAAAAGTTACAAAGATGTATTTTCTACCTATAATGGTAACAATCATAGTCTTCTAGAAGAAATTTATTAAAACATTTTGTAGGTTTCTAGATTATTTTTGCGACTAAAATAGTTTTGAAATGTTACCACAATATTTTTCGCATTTATTTTAATCAAAATCTTCATAAAATAGGATTTTTCAATTTACTTTTAAACCAAAGTTTAATATTATCTTTGTACTAGATTTTCCTCTTATACTCAGCGAATTTCAAATATAAAATTATTAATCTTGATTTATTTCGGTTTATTTGACTTTTGAACAAAACTATTTATATCGCTTATAAGCTAATAATACTTTATTTTTCAACAGTTTCTCTGTATCGATTTAATCCACTTTGATTAATTCATTCTTGCTGGAATATTTACCTTTAGATGTCTAAAGAAACTTATAGGTTTGTAGACAAAACAAAATTTATAACACGTTATTGTCTGTATTTTAAAACACAATAAAACAATTTGGATGTCAAAACAATTTTGAAAACTATTTAACGTATTAAAATTTATAATTTTTCCGATCTAATAGCTACAAATTACCTTAACTTTTTTTTATATCAGTAATTCATTGACAACATTCAATTTGGGTATATTACGTAACAAAGCTTGTATAGAAAAATACAGTCCGGACCTTCCTCCTTACTTTTGAATTGTTCCGTATTTTTTTATAAAAATTTAATAACTTTGGTATGAGCTTAAGTAAAACAACATAAACACAAATTTTTGGCAAGAAATGACAGATATAAATGTCAAACTAAGAGTTGGGCGCCATTTTAAAAACAAAAATTAAATGGAAATTTAATATTCTTACCCTCTACAAAATAGCGGTACTTTTTCGGAAAATTTACCGAATACCCTATCTAGATGGCCATATTTTCAACACTAATGAAGTTAGATATACATAATGTGGTATTTTCTGAAAGGTCTTTTAAGTATATTTTTAATTATGATATAATATACGGAGTGCGTCATTAACAAATATAAACTTTTGTCCTACCCTGTATATTATCACCCATGCCATTATTAAATAGATATTTAAAAGAGTTTTAAGAACATACCACATTAAGCATATCTAACTAAATGATGTGCCACGAGAGCCCCCTTCCATTTAATTTTTGTTTTCAAAATGGCGCTCAACTCTTAGTTTGACATTTATATCTGTCATTTCTTGTCCAAAATTTGGTTTATATAGTCTTACTAAAATCCTTAAATTTTTATGAAAAAATACCAAATAATTCAAAAGTCCTGGGGGTCCTGACTTTTGACAAGCACTGTACATATTTTTGTATTAATAAGAGCCCATAAAATAATATACACGGTGTGAGAAAAGTAAACTACAATATTTAAAAGTGCTGGTGGAATAACTAACTATGGATGGTAGAGGGAGGATAACCATCTATTATGGCGAAAAAAGTTGAAAAAGTGGCCATCGCAATGTAGCAAATTGGGATGGCGCCACAGTAGCCAGTGGAGGGATTTTGGTATTTCTTTCCATTTTTATTTTGTATCTATCTATCCTTTTTCATTTTATATCTCATTCTAATAATTCATGCTCATTGGTTAAAAATCTCCTCTGGCTACGGTGGCGCCACCTTAAGTTGCTCCTTTCGACCCTCCACCATCCATATAACTAACAAACAAGACATCATAAAATAACCTCAGTTAAATATCGACTGTTTTCGAGATAATACCACTTTTTCTTTATATATTTTTAATCACTCTGTATATCACATGGCGGTTCTTAAAAAACATTCCCGTATTCAGATAAAGAAAAAGTTTTTATAATATTTTTTTTATATATTTCAAAAATAAAAAAGTTTACAGGTATAGTTAGGTTCATTTATTGGACCTAATGTTATGTTTTTAGAGAGGATTTTCAGATTATAATTGGTATTTAATTAATGCAATTACTACGTATTTAATGTTGCAAAACTGAAATTTATATCTAAAATTTTTTTTTGTGTGTGTGAGATTCAAAAATATAATCCAAGAGGACGATTTTTGCAGGAAATCAGGTGCAACTTTTGTTAATTCACGAAAAGTTTTTTTAATTAAAAAAACTTGTACTACGAGTTTTGTCACCAAGATAACAAAATTGAACGTGCTTAAGCACAAACTTTGTTTAATACTTTTGCCGTTTTTAATGCTGCGTCTAGATTTGCAACAATTCGCCGCGCCGAATACCACTCCACATAGCCCCACATAGCGCGGACGTGGACGTGGACGGAATTCACGTCGTTCCAAGGGCTTGGGGAATGATTCTGCGGTGATTCAGAGCTTGTCAGTTTTTTCATTAAAAGAGCGCGTAAATAGGTTGGTTTTTTGAACGGATGTTTGGCGAATTGTTGCAAGTTTGGACGCAGCTTAAGACAAACGTTTTTGCTCTTCTTTTCCACTATCTCACCAATATCAAATATAATAAAAGCAAACATCTATATTTTAAAAATAGGCAGGTTGTTATAATTAAAAAAAAGTATGTATTTATGCAAGCATGCATTAAAAAAAAGCATTATATTTAAAATTCAATTTCTCCAATTTATTAACTGTATTGGGAAAATATTTTGTAATGGTATTTTAGCGTAGTGTGTGTCAAACATTTTAAGCGCGCCTCTATTCTACTTTTGGACATCTCAAATATAATTAGCTTTTTAATAACAAAAGTTTAGTAAAAATTAAAATTTTAAAATAATCTATGTTGGTGCACCTAAGTGGTATAAAACGTATTAGGGCAATTAAGCTAATGCATAATTAAAGTTTTTAACCCATATGCATGTTTAATATGTTTTAAATATATAATATATACCTACCTAATTTCTTATTGATTTATTTTTAAAAAAGTACCTAGATAATGTATTTGCCACTTTCTCTTTAAAATATTTTTTCAACTAAAATATAGAGGGGGTTTTCTAACTACGGTACCAAACTTAAGGGGGTGATTTCTTATGTAATTTTATAAAAAGAAGTTCTAATAAACATATGTCCGTTTCATTTTTGTGATATAGGTCGTTAAAGTTTGAAAAAAAATCGTTATTTTTAAATATCCTATAAACTTTTTAACCGATACGGATTAAATAAGGTACATTTATTTAATATAATAAGGCAATTGTAAAGCTTTACCTAAATTTAGACAATAGGGCTTAGTGGCGTTCCTTAATCAGAAAAAATATTAAAACTTTATAAAAAGTGAGTGGTCTACTTTTTTTCACAATAATAATGGCTGTGGGGCCCACTGAGACACCACTGAATCCAATAATCCTAATATAGGTAAAGCTTTAAAAACGCATTTTTACAATAAATAAGTGTCCCAAATTTTTGAAAATTTTAACGCCCTGTATCTCAGAATTGAAGCAAGTCCAAAAATATATATGTTTATAGGAACTTTTTTTTATAAAAAGACATAAGAAAGCACCCCTTAAGTTTCGTAACGAACACCTTGTTTTTTGTTACCGTTTTCAATGGTAATCATTAATATAATTGGACTTAAAGTTTATCAAGATTTTAACCAACCGTAATACTTCCAGTAATGTAAAATGTTGGTAGTGGCTTAAATAAAACACACTTAAAGTCTAAAAATATTTAATAACTAAAAGTTATTTAAAAACAAAAAGTTATTTTAAAAAATTAAGTTATAATCCGGCACTTTTGCGATACGAAAATTTAAGGGCGTATTCTGGGCCAATTTTTTTAAAAAAGTTCATATAAACTTAGGTCCGGAAATGCTTTGTTTTAAGATACAGGGTCGTAAACTTTTAAAGAAAAATCGGGGTTTTAATAATACTTTAAATATGACTTAATTTTAATTAGTAAGACCAGTGGCGGCGTGGGACGCATCTTGGCTGGAATCATTGACAAAAAAATGTACGCTACTGACTTTGTCGCAACTTTGTTATTTTTCGGACAAAACACCTAAAAATACAACTTTTTTGTTTTTTAATACTTTTACGTAGCTTGCTCAGATTTTCAGAAAAAAAAATCTGTTATTCTAAAAATTCCTGGACCATACAAGAAACATTAGGGCATTTTGTTTTGTTTTTTTTTAATTAAGTGTTGTAACTTCCTATTAGCAATTATAAAACAACAACAACAAATACCTACTTAAATAGCGTTTATATCTAGTCTAAAAGAATTTACTCAAAAAAGTGTTTTAGAAATTTTTAGGATTTCTGAAAAGTTTAACACCCTGTATCTTTAGAACAAAACATTTAATGACCTATGTTTACCAATTTTTTTTTTTTTATAAAATTGGCTCAGAAATACGTCCTTAAATATTCTTACCGCAATTAGGAAACACCCTGTATAAATAATAAAGCAACATAAATAGCAATAAATATGTTGTCATATTCATATTTATTCATTGGCACTGGCTAAACGACCGCCGGTGGTTTTTGCTTAGTTTTAAGAAAAAAACCGCCGCGCCGTTTTATATCTAGATATATGAAAACCGACGAAAATTGTAAATAATTTGTTATTACCAGCGGTTTTTAATTATTTTATCGATAAAAGCCGCCGTTCGGCAGTTTTGCTTATAAAAACTATTGAAAGTCGCCTAATAACAGTTACCCTAACTTTAATAATTATTTGTTTAATTTTTTTATTAATATTTTTATTATTGATCAACAACCAAAAATGAAAATGGGGACACGTTTGACACCTACGAAGATTTGTTTGAAGCTCTTCATAAGTTAAAAATATGTATGTACATCTTTATGGAAAAGAAAAGCCAGAAATACCCCTTATTTTAGCGGCAAAAAAGAACTAATCGTTTCATAGAACAAAAACTAAAGTATTACCAATTAAAGTAAGCATGTATTGAGGGTGGAACAAACTTTAAAATTCTCAGAAAAATGAAAAAAAAAAACAAGATAAAGGATTCATAAACACGGCTAATTTTTTTAAATATATTAAAATTTGAAAGTATATTCAAGTTCTCCTCCATGGCTCAAGTGTAACGAGCGTTGACCCATAAGCGACAAGTACTGGGTTCGATTCCGGTATATATAAATAACTTTTTTATTTTTTTTCTTTTTCTAAATAATTTTTTATACATTTTTTCTAATTTTAATTTTTTATTTTTCATAATTTAAATTTCAGACAAATATTTTTTAAGAGTTTTATGTTATTTACGTTATATCTAATTTGCTGACTTTAATGCTGACGATGACGTCCTGATAAGTTATTTCTCCGCCTTTTCTGCTTGACAATATTTTTTAAAAGTGTTTTTTAGTGTTGTTAATTATTGGGTCCATTGGATAAAATAGTTTTGTAATGTGTCTTTTTTATTTATAGGCCCTTGGTAAAATGGCAACCCAGCCACGAAACGCTAGAATAAATAAAATAGTTGTTTTATTTGCCTGTCCCCATTCTGCTATACTACTTCAATTTGTTTTTCCAAAAGGTGCTATTAACTAAACTAGAATAATAAACAGTAAACAAAAAACTAAACGCTTAAGGCATGCAAAATAAATAATTGTTAAAAACCCAGTGCCTTATTCATTTGCTTAAAACTTTACTTTAAAAATATAACACAAACACTAAAAATTCAATTTACCGTCCCGTTACTTAAGTAAGAATAATGTACATATATTTTTGTAATTTTCTTTCCATCATAATTTGATGTTTACGTTTTCCATCACATGGTGACAGTCGACTAATTTAACTATGTAAACATCGAAGAAAAAGTAAGACGTACCAATTAGGGCTAATGTTACACGGCAGCCATAGACATGATGTGAAGTGTAACACCTGCTTTGTATAAAGAAAAACAAATTAATTACAAAGTTTAAGCGTTAAAAGTTTTGCACACAAAATTAAAAATAGACTTTTAGTTTACTTTTAGAATGTGTTTTTTAAGGGTTATTTTACATAATTAAATTGACTTTGGCAAATATAAAATTGTATACAGATGTATCCAAATTAAGTGTGTGCCATTACTAGACTCTTATTAGTGAAATACAAAAATGTTAAAATTGGAAAATTAGCATTTTATGCGTTTTTAGGATAAAAGTTATAAAAACAAGTGGCAATTGTGTTTTCGAGTAACAAGGTGAATTTTTTTTTTTTTTTAATCACCCACTATGTAATGGGTTTCTATTTACATTTTGCCACCTACTTAAAACGATAACAAAAATGAACAAAATAAAAGTGTCTTGGTTAAAAGTTTTATATATTTTTATCTATTATCTTTTGACCAAAACAAAAAGAAAGAAATAAATATTAAAGAGTCAAGAAAAATGATGAGGTGAACATTTTTTAATAAAACATCCTGTATATTATGCAACTATTAAAAAGGTTTTCTAAAGTACTTTAAAAAATATCACATTTAATATATTTTTCTCACAAATTTGATGTATAATTTTTGCGCAAATAAATACAAACCATTTTTCGGCATATAGCCAAATTGCTATTTTAATTCTACAATCTATACTAATATTATAAAGAGGTAAGTAAAGTTTGTAACTTTGTTTGTAGGGGCTAATCTTCGGAAATACTGAACCGATCATAAAAATTATTTTACAAGCAGAAAGCTACACTATTCAGAAATGTTATAGGCTATATCTAATTATGATTAAACAAAAATTCGATAAAAATTATAATTAACGCCCAACGAAGTCGGCGCGGGTCGGCTAGTATTTAATATAATAAAGCAACAACAATGCCGAAATAATGTTTAAACCACCTGAAAATAAATCATGACGATAAAGTACCTTTTGCACATTTACAACAAAGTAATTTATGGAATTATTGGTTACAGGTCGTACTCTAAACCTTTTTTTTAATATACACCGTAAGGAAAAAAATATTTTTGCATTTTCCGGAACCTAAACGGACAAAAACTGAGTAGAAAGCTTAAAATTTTTTGTTTGACAACAACATGCTGCATAAAATTGCTACTTATAGAAACAAAAAGTACGTAGAAGTAAGATACATTTTTCAAAAGCTTGAAGATACAAAACAGACCGATAAAACAAAATTGGAAGACATAATGCGTTACTGCACCCAAGCAACGCTTTGAAGAATAATTATAGGAAGATATGCAAAAATATATTTTTGTTTTCTATAAAAAATCATTAGTTAAATTACAAAACAACCAACAAAAAGAAATTAGACTGATTTTTCCTGTTCGCACTTTAAAATACCAATAATGCTTCATGGGGTCATAATATACGTCCCATGTTGTCATTTAGGTATGAACAATTTCATGTTGTCGTTTAAGGGTAAATAAGAAATAAATAATAATATTTACTGTAGAATTAAATATTAGCGTTACCAAAGACAATTGTGTAGTTTCACTATAGACACCCAGAACAATGCTAAATTTTTGGTCATCAGCTTGGACGCTCGCTTCGTGGAATTTATAAAGCGGGTTTCCATCGAATACACACCTAAACAGTACGTATAATTTGCCGCTTCATAAATTTAGGCAAGCCAGCGTCCAAACTGAAGCCAAAAATATAGCTTTGTTCTGGGAGTCTATAGTGAAACTACAATTTTCTTTGGCGGTACGAAATGATCTTGCCAAAAATTGGTTTGCATTTATTAACGCTAAAACCATTCATCAAATTAAAAAACGTCAACAATTTATATTAGTTTAAAACTTAACCAGAAAAAAAGTTTTTGTTAGGAAAATTCAGTGCCGTCCCTTTTTCAAATGCAATTTTTCGTAAATATCGTACAGTCGACACCAATGATTTTTTTTCCTATACGTTAAAAAATGCCCTTTGCTGCTAAAAAACGTCATCTAAATTTCTCAGAAATATCTAAGCAGGTATAAGAGTCATTATATACAGAGTGTCTACTAAAGTTTGCACCATATGAAAAACTTTTTTAATATTATTTTACGAAAAAATGTATTATTTATAAAAAGTTCTACATAGCCTAAAACCCACAATGCAATAATCAGATATACATTTTCCGCAGTGGTATACGAGGTATGTCAAAATATATCAATTTTGCTTAAAAGGAAATGATCTTAATTTTTCAGAAAATCGAAATTTTTATAAAGAAAAGATGTTTGGGATTAAAATTAACATTCAAATATGCAAACTTGTTAATATTCAGAATTTTTTTCTTGTTTATTAGATAACGGTAAAAATTTTAGTTTATACACTGGTGCATATTTATTTCAAAATCTAATCTAAGCTTAAGAATTGTCAAAACAGCGAAAAGTCACCAAAACGCCCGTTATTGCAAGAATTTTTTTTCTTGAAAATGAACAAGAATGCACATTTAAATGTTATTTTTAATCCTAAACAACTTTTCCTAATACAAATTTTCGATACTATGAAAAATAGAGGTACTTCTCTCTTGACTAAAATTCATATATTTTAACATACTTACTTCGTATACTACTGCAAAAAATTAACATCTGATGATTGCATTTTGGGATTTAGACCATGAAGATCTTTTAATAAAGAATAACTTTTTTCGTAAAAATAATTAAAAAAAAAAGTTTTCCATATGGAGTTAACCTAAGTAGTCACGCTTTATATATATATATAAAAACATTAGACTCCATAGTTACCGAAGTAGTACGTTTAGGACATATGTTCATAAGGTTTGTTTTTCCGATGGAGAATTGCTCCTTAAAGTTTGAATCGGCAGAGTTACTGGACACCCTGTATACATAAATGAAGCACAACAAATTTTAAAGAAATTTATTTCAGTGATAATAAATTCTTGTTTTAAGAAATGCGCTACAGTAAGTTCACCATGAAATAAACAGACATAACTTACTTTGGGCGATTATTGCAAAGACATAAATATTTATTTGTTTTAACGTTGTAAATAGACAATAATTAATTTGAAGATAAATTAGATCATGTCATTAATAGCGGCCTATATTGTTTGTTTATGGGTAATGAGATGTGTGTTGATTAATTTCCTGACTTAGGTAAATTAAATCGATATATCATTATAATTGTATTTTATTGCGATCAACATTTAATAAAGATGATTAACTACTAAATAAATAACAAATTTGCTTGAAATTGCAGTCAAATTAAAGCTTCTATTTATTAAATTAAAAATAATGTTTTTATACAGGGTGTGTCCCTGTTTCTTACCGCAGACAATTTAAGGGCGTATTCCTGAACCAATTTCATAAAAAAAGTTTATATAAACATAGGTCCTCAAGTTTTTTGTTTTCAAGATAAAGGGTGTAACACTTTTTAAAAAACCTAAAAATTTCTTAAACACTTTTTTAGTAAAAGTTGTTAGACGAGATATAAATTTTGTTTAATTAAGTATTTGTTTTTGTTGTTACCTAAATGCTAATAAGAAGTTATAACACTTAAGTTTTAAAAGAAAAGAATGCCCTTGTATGGTCGAGGATTATGCAGATGAGCGGATTTTATTTTTTTTTCTGGAAAACTAAGCAGGCTACGTAAAAATATGAAGTTAATGTGAAGACACAAAATAGTTGAATTTTTTGGTGTTTCATCCGGAAAAAAATATAAAAGTTGCAGAAAAAATAGTGACGATTTTTTTGTCAATAATATTGGCTAATATGCGTTCCACGCCGCCACTGCTCTTACTAATTAAAATTAGTTAAGGGCTAAATAAACTACCTACATATTTTAGAATTTTAGAAAATACCAAAGCCAAATTTTATTAAATTTGGATAAGGATATTATTAAAAACCCGATTTTATTTTTAAAAGTTAACACTCTGTATCTTAGAAACAACTCCCTCTTACCTCGATTAAGACACCCACGATACGTTAGTCTTTAGGCTTTTAGCCTTCGTGGTTTGTCCAAAGATAAAAAAACAAAGCATTTCCGGATCTATATTTATATGACCTTTTTTCATAAAATTGGCTCAAAAGACACCCTTAAATTTTCTTACCGCAATTAGAAAACACTCTGTATAAAATAATAGGTCATATCTTTACTTTTTTAATTAAAGGTTAAAACAATTTAAGAGCGTATTTCCAATGTAATTCTATAAAAGGACGATGTTGAGGTAGCTGTGAAAATATTTACATTGCTTCGTTCAGCACACAAAAATACATTTTCTTGTTTTTAAATGTTTTTTTTTATTTATTGCTTGGTTCCAGAAAAAATAAATAAAATTTGTTTACCAAGTTGTACACCACCCACAGATACCCAATTTAATAGGTCTTAAACCCGTTATTTTTGAAACAACGTATTTTTGGACCTATTAGCCCTTACACCGCAAAAAAAAATCACCATGCATACAGTGAATCTCAGAATAGGTGTTACAAAAGGACAAATGATCCAAAAAATATTGAATTTTAAAACGGCATTATGGGAAAGCCGAGATCATTTATTCTTAAATTGAAGAAGTAAATAAAATAAAAATTAAATTTTATGTTAAAATTTAAAGTCAAACAATAATGCAAAAATATTTTTTTAAACAAAAAAAAATAAAAATATATTTTTATTTGCTTTCTCGTTACGAATATTTACGTGTTTAATGCGTTAACATATTGACAAACCCCTTTTTTTAAGCCACTTCTAGACACTGCGAGTCTCTGGGTCAATAATGTAATAGACTTCATGATAAGAACAATTTTAAAACCTTTTTCGAGTCTACTGCGAATATTTATACCGCCATATATGGAAGCTGTGCTTTAAGCCAACCTGTCAATGTCAAAAGTTTCGGCTGTCGGACTGGGAAAACGCGTCACTTTTTTGTCGGACAAGTTTACCGTGATGTCTTGCATACAATTTTTAAACATTGTGACAAAAATGGTAAGTTACAGTCACGAAACCATACCCAAAATGAACATGATTTGGATATCGGACTGGGAGGGTTTCGTGACTGTAACCCTTACGATTTTTGGCACAATGTTTAAAAACTACAGGTCCCATTACCTTTATAATCATAAAATGTAATGTACTAATGTAAAACCTAAATTTTCATTAATATCACAGAAAAATTTTTTTTTGGAAATAAACACAATTGCATTTTTAAAAGTAACTTTTAATTCTAAACATCTTTTCTTGATAACAGTTTTTAATATTAGCAAAAATACAGGTACTTTACTCGTAAGCATTTTTGGTCAAACCTCGTAGATGACTGACACAATTTGATATTTAATGGTGGCTTTTTAGTTTTTGGACCATGCAGAACTTTTTATAACGAATAATTTTTTCCCATTGTTTCCCATATGACGCAAACTTACGTAGACACACTGTATGGCAGTAAATATTCGTGGTAGATTCGTCAGAAGAAATCCCCCTAAAAAGGTTTTAAAAGTGTTCTTATCATTAAGTCCATTTTATTACTGGCCCAGGCACTGTACGTATTCTGGTGAATAACAAAAGTTAGTATTTGGGCGAAGCATAATTTTCAAGCTAGAGTTTACTTCCCATACCTCTTCGTACGCAAATAGCAAATGTTTAGCAAAGTCTCGATTGCCGGTTTTAAAATGGACATAGGCTCGGACGAACAAGCCGTTGTTATTGCAGCTTCCATAATCATTATGTGTTGTACAAGGTTAAAAAATAGTTAATTATAATTTATGTAAGAAGTGCATAAAGTGATACATTTTTACGAATGGAAAGTTCGACAGCACGAGCCGTTAGGCGAGTGCGGCAATCCCATGAGTAAGAAAAGATACTTTATGCATGTGTTACATACTATATTTTTCCACGACCGTATTAAAATTTTCCAAAATACCATTTTATACATGTTTTATTTATCTCATACTACTCATTAATTATAATTTTTGCAGCGCAGCTATTATCTTGCAAACAAAAAATCATAGCTTCCTTATTTTCTAAGAGACGATTATCCTCTTCATAACTATACATTTATTATTTAATTTTAGAAAATTGTATATATTGTATTAATGTAGAAATAATACTAAAACAGTATAAATTCCTTTTTAGTTTCACAAATTTGTACTGCAGTGATCAGACAAAATATTAACGAATGTGCATCGAAGCAAGAACGAAGCGCCTGGAAGCTCCCAACAAATGCAATTCGCCGAACTTTGCGTCATTTGATGTAAAGTATTTTATCGACGGCCATTCTTCCACACGCGCCACGAAGTTAGCGAATGCCGAATGTTCGCCAAAGTTCGTAGTGTCTGGGACCGGCTTTACATCAAGCTTTTACGTTAAATATTTACTACTAAAATATTGCCTCTTGGAGTTTTTTTTTACTTATGGACCATATGACTAGTTTTTCAAAATAATATTTTTAAATTAAAACATGTTCGGTCAAATTGTTCTTTTGTAACAGCTATCATGTAACACCGTACAGTTAAATATGATAACCGATATTGAAAACTAAGAAAGGCGTGCCCTAGTTACTTTTAAACTTCGTCTCTGCCTAATATTTCTAGGATATGTGGGTTTATATTCAAACACGTTTATTTTTCTCGATATTGCCATTTAAAGTTGTTTTCTTATTTACAGAAAATTTACGATAAGGTAGCTTTTAAACTAATAAATAAAATAAAAATGTACCTTCTGCAAATGAAACATAGTTATTTATGTAACAAGTGCATAAAGTGATACTTTTTACGTGTGGGAAGTTTGATAGCGCTTGACGTCAGGCGAGTGCGATAATTCCATAATTAAAAAAATACACTTTATGCATTTGTGATACATATTTATACTTATTAATCATTTTTGATTTTCGTAGCATGGCTATTATATTGCAATGCAAAACCACGCTCTTCTTTATTATACCACAGTTATCCGCTTTAAAGTTATGCACCTATTTATTTCGAAATATTTAAAAAAATTATGTACTTACTTTTTTAAACATAATACCAAAACAGAAAAAAATCTGTTTAAATTTCTGAATCATCTACATTCATAAATAATATTAATTTTTAAATAATTTTTATTAAATTTAATCGCTAATAGTAAAATTTTAAATAAAGTGACACAAGAACTAAAATAAATTAAGATAACCTACAAGAAGGTATTTCAGTGACTCTGTTCGACCTCCGAATAGTGCGGATGTTGCGTAAAAGGCTATGGTTTTTCCGGTGTGGTGATTGAAGGTGCCGTATGGGCGTTTTTACCTTAGGTGAGAGCCAAAAATAAATAAATAAAGAAGAAAGTATGCCAATCTTGCATAATGGGAAATGCTGCTGTTGATGAATTGTTCATGATCACGCCTGAGTACGCACGATTATAAAGGCATTGGTTATGCGCAGTTCTGACTAAGTTTAACATATTTAGCAAAATAAAGTCGCTTTTAACACATTTTCTATCATGCATTGCAGGATTGGTATACCTCCCTACTCTGGCTTTTGAAGAAAATACCTGCGTCATATGTAACAAGTGCATAAAGTGATACTTTTTACGTGTGGAAAGTTTGATAGCGCTTGACGTCAGGCGAGTGCAATGATTCCATAATTAAAAAATACACTTTATGCATTTGTTTCATACTACGTCCGGCAATGCATAATGGGAAATGCTGCTGTTGATGAATTGTTCATGATCACGCCTGAGTACGCACCATTATAAAGGCATTGGTTATGCGCAGTTCTGACTAAGTTTAACATATTTAGCAAAATAAAGTCGCTTTTAACACATTTTCTATCATGCATTGCAGGATTGGTATACCTCCCTACTCTGGCTTTTGAAGAAAATACCTGCGTCATATGTAACAAGTGCATAAAGTGATACTTTTTACGTGTGGGAAGTTTGATAGCGCTTGACGTCAGGCGAGTGCGATGATTCCATAATTAAAAAAATACACTTTATGCATTTGTTTTATACTACGTCCGGATAAAAATTTTCCAAACTACCATGTGATACATATTTATACTTATTAATCATTTTTGATTTCTGTAGCACGCGATTATAATGCATTACAAAATTTCATACATATTTCTGAATTATCTACATTTATAAATAATATTAATTTTTAAATAATTTTAATTAAATTTAATCGCTAACAGTAAAATTTGAAATAAAGTGACATAAGAACTAAAATAAATTAAGATAACCTACAAGAAGGTATTTCAGTGACTCTTTGTTCGATCTCCGAACAGTGCGGATGTTGCGAAAAGGGTACATAGTTTTTTCCGGTATGGCGATTGAAGGTGCCGTACGGGCGTTTTTACCTTAGGTGAGAGCCAAAAATAAATAAATAAAAAAGAAAGTAGGAGTCCGGATCTGGCAGAGACGTGTAAACCATTGTTACTGTTAGCTCCAGAAAATAAAACCGATTTACCCAGAATAACTCCAAAATAAATCGCAAGGACTGACTGACTGACTACTAATACCCAGAAAATAACGCTTTAAACTGTAAGTACACCAAGATTTAGTCAAATAAACATCAAATTAGGGAAATCAACAAATCAGTCCACGACATAGGCGCGCGCAATCTAGGCTATTCTCTCAGAACCGCTGCCGACTCAACGAGGCACGCGACCTGGAGCTCAGGACCGTAATAGAAATAACCAAAGATTTTATGTCGAATAAAAATAAATCGACGCATAATGAATAATACCTCTGACGGTCCGTCCAATGGCAACGGACAAATTAATAATAATATAAGTACCAATCATAGTAGTAATCCCACTGCAAAGTCATATGCGTCAATATTAACTCCAAAGAAAGAACAAGCTATCGTTTTTAATGCTTTAGAAGGGGTGAAACTTCTTGAATATATACAAGGTGTTGGATCACAAATAGGTCCTAAAAATATAATTTTTTCATCAAGAATATCAAATAACCGAATATGTATCTACTTAGCAAACAAAAACCTAGTCGACATATTTATAAACGAACAAAAATATATTAAAGTAAACAACGAAATAATCTACGGCAGAAGACTAGTAACACCCTCTGAACGATTAGTGCTATCAAATGTTTGTCCAACCATACCGAATAATATATTACAGTTAGAACTCCAAAAATTAGGACTTAAACTTTTATCTCCAATTTCATACATAAGAATTAACACTCCTGACCCCGAGTATTCCCACATATTAAGTTTCAGACGCCAAGTTTTTATTGCACCGACAGAAAAGACATCATTACAAGAATCCATACTTATTTCCCATGAAGATATTCAATATAGAATATATCTAACTACAGATACACTATGTTACAAGTGCAAACAAACTGGTCATATAGCAGCACAATGCACAACAAACCACAGCGACAGTAATAATTCCTTTTCTCAGTCATCCCACTTAGATAATCCAATCACCGAAACTCAAACACAGTCATCATACACCCAAATAATAAAAAATACTAGTAATCTTACGCAACCTCACACTGATACAACCGATCAAATACTGAATAACAGCACACCAATCATCGACACTCCTACTAATAAAAGACTCATTTCAGAAGTTAGTAGCCCAATAATAGAGGAAAATTTAAATCTATTTTCCTCTGTAGAATTTTCAAAACCAACAGAAATGCCTCCTAAAAAGCCGAAGCATTCCAAAACAACAGAACAAAATACCAACATCCCATCGAAAGATGACTATCTGGAACCAGCTAGATCTTTTATTGAAAATTATACACCTCTTTCATTAAACTTTGACCAAGTAACTGATTTCTTTCAAAATGTTCATGGATCACCAGACCCACTTAGTGTTGCCAAAAGATACACTGATAACATACCCGAATTTATACAATTGCTAGCCTTAATTCACCCATTTCTTAAAGAAAGAAACATAAAAACCAGATGCACAAAGATCCGTAAAAGGATAATCAAACAATTAGCCACCGAAGGTAACTTAATGTCAATTGCGTCTGATACTGATAGCGAGTTTTCAAGCCAGTCTTGAGCTTGAAAAAAAAATACACATAACGAATGGCAGAATCTTTGGTCAAATCAACATACTAAGCTAAATGAAATTAAGCCTTTAGTTAAACCTTGGAATAACAACAACCTAAGCCGAAAAGACCAAGTAATTCTTAGTAGAGTACGAATAGGACATACGAAATTTAGTTATGAATACCTCCTTAAAAAAGAAAATCCACCTATCTGTACAAAATGTGCAAATCGACTAACCGTAAGACACATATTTGAGGAATGTCTAGACCTAACACAGCTGCGACAGAAATATAACCTAAACCATGGAATCACTCAAGCTTTGGGAGAAAATGCAAATATTACGAATATAAAAAAATTTCTAACTGAGATAAACCTAATTAATTGTGTTTAAATATTGTTATTTAAGAATTGTATATACTAGTAGGGGCCTCTAATAACCCTTCGTGGTTGATGGGGCCTTAAACATTTAAATAAAAAAAAAAACAAAAAAAAGAAAGTATTCCTATCTTGCAATGCATAATGGGAAATGCTGCTGTTGATGAATAGTTCATGATAACGCCTGAGTACGCACGATTATAAATATATTATAAATTGCAGGATTGGTATACCTCCCTACCCCTGGCTTTTAAAGGAAATACCAGCGTTATTTGAATTCAACACACTACGTATGAAAAAGACCTTTTCTTCCTAACTTTTTAAAAATTTTGCACCCCGGCTTTTAATTCAAATACGCTAAAATATTTGAAATAAACAGATTATGTATGAAAAAGTACGTTTTTTCTACGTAAAGACGTTTTTTCTTTCTTCGAAGTTTTATAAAGCCGTTTTTTTGCTCTTTATAAATTATTGCCCCCCTGAAAGTCATCCTGATATTTATAATTATTAAATCTAATAAACATTTTTTTTTTAATATTCTAGCAAATAATTATCATTAACTACTTTAAACGTATATTTTTAAAATTAAAACTATTTTTAATTTATTTTACCCATTTAATTAGCTATTAAAAAAAACAGAGTTAATTTACAGTTTGGTAATTTTAATTAAATGAGTAAGCCAGCTTTTTGAAAAGCAGGTAATTAACTCTATTAACTTCTAATTCCGTTAAAGCGTAAAATTAATGGTTTCTCAATTAAATTTACTGTGGTCAGAGAATTTATCAGCACGCATCTCAGTTCACAATAACAATCAATAAATAGCACCTGCTAATGGTAAGGGAATTAATTAAACACTAACTTTTGTTTGCTTTAGTTCACTACTGTAATGATTCGTGTCCGTTTTTAGAGCATCATAGTATTTTTTGGTGCACAATTTGTGGCCTATAGTTATTTCGTTATTTATCAACTGCTTATAGTATAACAAAAAAGCACATAGAAAGTAAAGGAAAATGACTGAATACAGGGTGTTTCCACATTGCGGCAGAACGTATTTCTGAGATAATTAAAAAAAAAAGATTATATTTCACATGGGTCCGGAAATGCTTTGTTTATACAGGGTGTTAAACTAAAAATAGAAAATCAAGTTTTTAATATGATCTGAGACCAGTGGCGGCCTGGTACACATCTCAGCTAATATTATTGACAAAAAAATGTACGAAACTGACTTTTTGCAACTTGTATATATTTTTTTAATAAAACACCTAAAAATACAACTTTTTTGTCTTTTTACTATTTTTACGTAACTTGCTTAGTTTTCCAGACAAACAATAAAATCTGCTAAATGGCATATTCCTGGACCATAGAAGGAACATTGGGATATTTAAGTGTTATAACTTTTTATTAGCAATTATGTAACAAAAGCAACAAATTCTTAATTAAATAACGTTTATATCTAGTCTAACAAATTTAACTAAAGAAACTGTTTAATATTAATTACCATCTGCAGAATGTAATTAAACAAATTAAGTATTAAAAACATTAAAGCACAAAATTATTGATGTTTTCCAGAATATTTTTGCAATAATGAGTTTCTTTAATCTTGCAATCATATTTTAATACTACAATGCGTCGTTCTAAGATGCAAATTGCCTAAGTCGCAAAATGGTACTTTTACAGGAGAGCTTTAAAACTTTTTCAATTTTAATTTAATTAGAAGAAAATAAAATTTTAATATTTTTTTACATCGCTTGTTTTTAAATAAGTAAATTGTTAACATTATTTTTATTTTTTTCTAGTTTTTATTTTTTACTACAATTTAATAGATATAGGCAATTTGATTATTTACTTTTTGACTATTTTAGGACTTGGGCCATTTTCGTTTAAGAGAAAAACAAATAAACTACTTTGAAAAATACATTTTATTAATAATAACAGTGAGGTTTCTAAACAAAACAAATATATTTAGGATTTTTAGAACTTAACACATTATTAATATAATAATATTCAAATTTTATAAGTGGGACAAATTGTCGTAGAACGCATGATAGTCTTTATTTAAAGAAAGTTTTAAATCCATTAAATGTTGAAATTTTTGCTTTTGAATTGGTATAGGTGCATCGTAAAGTTGGGGAAGGGCAATACGATGTAACAGTTTTATTTTTATTCAGTCGACATGGCAAAGGTTTCCATTCTTCTGAGTGGCGAATTTTAAACATGATGGAGCCATCTGGGCTGTATCTCAGTGCTCTTATGTCAGTGACAGCTGCATCTCCTGTGGTCCTTCCGGGTCTTATGGAATTAAGAACTTGCATTTTCTCAAAATTTTTAAAAAATGTGTAGTCTAGGTATTCGACAATATAGGGTTTTGGGTTGAGACGTGCTGATTGGCATACTTCTACATAATCAGCTGGGACGTTAATAATTTTCTTTTTAAGCTTCCTTTCTATACTTGAGTGCATGGCATCGCATTCCATTTGCGTGTGTCCCTTTTCAAGATACTTTTGCTCAATTGTTGTTTTACATTCTTGTGATAAGTTGACAAGGGCGCTTGAGAGCAATGCATTCCTGTTCTGACAGGTGCATCCATCACTATAAAAAATAATCTTGGTTAGAGCTTCATTTTCCTGCATTACATGGTTTCTGACAAAGCTGTACAAGATTGATGTAAAAATGTTGGCTGTCAGTTCCCCTTGTCCCTCGTGCCAAATGTAGCAATACCCATCCTTGGTTTTAAGATTAAAGATTGTAAAATTGTGGACAACTAGTTTTGTCTTGTAATATAGGGAGGAGACATTGGACTTCGGGCATAATAACACAGACTGCAGATCCATCGTGTATACATTACAACTTTCTGCTTCTTTGTCTTTTTGTTTTTCATTCCGTGCTTCCTCTTTTTTGACTTGATGTTCTTCAAATATATCTTTGCTGATATTTCCTGTTTAAAAGGCTACACACTTGTCGCATTCATCTTTTTTGGTGAAAATAATGCAATGTTTTGATCTTCAATCATGTTTGTAAAAGATGCAACGGATAATGGTACTAAGTTGTTCTTGTTGCACCATTCGTTTTTATAAAGTCTAATTTAGAGGTCCAAATTGGCTCTAAATAAAGCTTATTAGTAGACTTTCTACAGTAATGTGACTCCATCTTAGGTAAGCTATTTAAAAAAGAAATTAGGCCCTCTTTTTGTTCTTTATTTTCACCTGCCTGGGATTACTTTCTTTTTGTTCTGCAATATCCTTGGTACTATCAATGTTTTTTTCAAGAAGCCAATAGCCAACTGTTCTTTTTGGTATGCTAAGAGTACTGCAAAACATTGTTTTGCAAACTTTTAGTCTGATACTTTGTTTATTAAGAAAGTATGAGTATGAATACGCTCGTCTTGAGTGCTCTTCTTGTTTTCGATTTCTAGCTCTTTTAGTTGGGCATTTGTTTACCAGTGTAGTAACATAAATTTGCTTCTCAGACCACGAAAGCTTCCAGAAGTGGTCAAAAAGTTTGGCCCTGTCATCTTCTGTTAGTTCCTTGCAATTTAGACCACTTTTTTCGTCATCTTTACATCTATCTCCCACACTCTTCATTTTTTAACTATCTTATAGTCCCAGTTTCCTTCATTTTTCCGTTTTCCTAAATATTGTTGTCCTGATTGCCTTTTAAGTTTTTCGGAGTTTTTTTTCCATTCATTTTGATTCACTTGACGTCTTCTTCTGCTTCTGCTTTCAATTATTACTTCATTTCTCTGTACTTCACTCTCATCAGCTCTGGGCAGAAGGCCGTCATTTTCTTCACTGTCGCATTCAGAGTCGGAAGAATTTGGTTCTTCTTCATGTAGAATATCATAGGTCGGGTCAGCTGGGTCATCATCATTGGTTGTTTGCCCCTCAAAATTTTCATTACTCTCTAAACGAGTCTCACAAGATTCATCGCCACAGTTAGGAAGTTGCTTAGGCAAATCCATTGTTGAAACCTGCACATTTTCGGAACTTTTTGTAAGTTTTTGACAGCTTCATCAGCCATTTTAAGCAATTCATCATCATTCAATGCAGCTCCAAACTCCGTAAACACGCCGTTTCCATTAATTTCCATCAAAATGTTACTGGAAGGTTCTAGCTCTAAATTTTCTCTTGTTAAACTAACAACAGCAAGGGATAAGATTTTTGATGCTCTGGACTGTGGATCCATTGTGCAAAAAAATCGAAAATTAATATCCTGAAGACAATACTTACCAACAAATAATTTACGAAAATTAAGAAATATTTGTGTACAGGTGCTTTAAAAGCGTAGCCTTGTTAAAGAAATAGATTGTAAAATCAGTAATTTATTTTTTACTCTAGAATATTTAAAGTCCAATGCAAAGTTCGATTTTAAGTGGTAAAAACATTGACAGTAGAGTACCCGCAAATTTGTACCTAAAAGAAATACAATAACAAAAAGGAACGCACAAATTTGTTCCTAAAAGAAATACAATCTTACATGTCCCCATGTAAAAGATATAAGCAAGTTGCCTATGTGCATTTGTCATTATATCACTTTAGGAAGAAATTTGCCTAACTCCACGCCGATATTAAAACTAGTTAAAACAACAAACATTCATCGAAACTTTAATCTAATCATATTTTAAAACTATTAAAGTGTTGTTAAAGTACTGATTTCAATATTTCAAAAATATTTTTTACTTACCTTTTTAATTTAAAAAGCACTAAACTTGGAACCACGTTTTGTTTACATGCCACCATTACGGTTTCACAACAAATATGGGACTTAGGCAAAATGCGTATTTATTTTTAAATACAGCAGACTTGGGCAAAATGCGTTTAATGAAATTTTGGCGCGTAAAAGTTAGGTTAGGGATTTAGGCCGTTGTCAAGTCATGGGTTTGTGCGTTTGTCACCAGGTGGCACTAATATCTTTGTTTATACCAAAAATGGACTTAGGCAATTTGCATCTTAGAACGACGAATGGCAACTTTTCTGATTTTGATATATTTGCATTTTGTAGGGGATGGCAAACCTTTTCGTGTAAACGTAATGTGCCATTTTTATACAAAAATGTAAAATGATGTTCTACGCGTGTCATGAAATATTTTCAGTAAAAACTTTGACGAGCAAAAAAACAAAAAAACGGGTGACAACGAAATTACTATGCAGCATTTTATTTCCTTCAGTAAAAGAGCATACCTTTTAAATTTTAGGATATGGTACTGTGTCATGAGATGCCAATTTTAAATATAAAGTTTTTTCCTATTACTGTAGGTTTAACCGGAAGTGATAAAAACTTTGATATTTTAAATGGCACCCCTATATATTTTTAAAAATTTAAAATCTACAAGTCATTTCTAACATAAAATCTTTTTATACCCATACCCTATCTCTTTTATTTTTAAAGAAAACGAAGATTGAAAAGGTCCAAATGAGCTCAATAAACAGTTTCATGGATGTTCTAAACCTTTTCAAACGTCGTTTTCTCTAAAACTAAAAGAAATAGGTTATGGGTATTAAAGGTTTTATATGGGGAATAGCTTAAATAATTTAAATCTAAAAAAGTATATAGGTAAGCCATTTAAATTATCGGGGTTATCATATTTAGAAGTTCAAATTTGACAGCACTTTCGGTTAAACGGAAAGTAGCATTATAATGGTCTTTAAATTTCTGTGACGTTTATTTGTTTTTCCATAAAAGTGTATATTATGCAAACATCTGGGCATTTTCAAACGTCATTTTCTCTAAAACCATAAAAGTTAGGTTCTGTATGTATTTAAGGTTTTATATTAGGAATGACCTGTAGAATTTAAATTCTAAAATACATACAGAGTATTCTATTTAAAATATTAAAGTTTATATCACTTACGGTTAAATTGAAAGTAATACACACATGCTATTATATATAAAATGGGTATCCGGTGATATAACACTAAATAATATAATGTCCCTTAATTTAAAAATGATACGGCTGCACTAAAGGAAATAAATTGCTGGATAGGAATTTCGATTTCACTCGGTATGTAAGAAAAATTTGGGAGCCGGATAGGTAGGAAAACATATATGGGCTTTGATACAGGTGTTAACAGAAGTCTAATTGTAAGAAAAATATCAGAAATATGTTTAAATTCAATAGTTTGGAATATATATCTTTTTGTACAATGCATTAATATGGTTATAAATATGCAAGTAACAATTTTTAAAATTTTAAAAATAGTCTTTTTCGTAATGTGAACGTGATATATCAGAATAGTGGTTATGTAGAATTTTTTTGCTGGAACAAATAGGAATTTTTTAATTGTTATTGAAATATTTTGGACGAAAATAACGTCGACTTTTACGACAAAAACAATTTTTTATTACTCAAGTATAATTTAGGTTTTTCTTTTGTAAAAACAGCCAATGTTAAATTTTCAATATTTTTAGGATACTAAAAAAATACTTTGTCAAAGCTGGCAAGTAATATATTCCTAAATATATAAGTACATTGCGAATTTAAAAATATATTCAAAGCTTCTATAAACATTCGTTTTTTTTGTAAATTAGTAAAGAAAACTTGACATGGGTTCCATATTAAAAATGTTGGTTGTTTTTGCAAACAACCCTTTAATTTGCACCCATTGTCTTATTTTAATCTATTGTGTTTAAAGATGTATGGAAATTTTTTGCACTCAAGTAAACTGTGAGCGATCACTATCAAAACTACAAATTTTGAAGACGAAGCTAAGGTTAGCGTTCCTACAAAATTTGCAAGATTATAAATATATCAACATAACAGAAAATTAAGGCTCTACTTAAGTTAATAAGTTTTAAAGTTTGTATACTGTCAGCACAAAAAGTTTTCATACACCATTTTAAGCACGATTTTTTACTTTGTATGGATTCTTTGTAATATAATTAGCCAAATAATCAAATTATTAAAAAAAAATAAGACAGTTAATATGCAAGGCTTTATCATGGTTTTTGATATGTTGTAACATAGGTACCATTTATCTGAAAAAAAATACAAATTTATTTAGCAAATAGAGCTAGATATGGTGTTCGGAGTCTTTTTGCGCTGACTATATTTATTTCATTATTAAAATTTAATTTTAGGTCTAAATACGAAATGTTTTTTTACCCAGGGGGCCATTTGGAACTTTTGCACGGTAGTCCAAATGGTCCCTAGTCCGACACTGAGCACAACCTATAGAAATTCGAATTTTGCACAAAAATGTACTTAATAAAACTATCTATCTAAGACAAATAGTCTAAAAAAAATTATAAGTGCAACCAGAACTAACCAGAACTAACCAGATCAAAAGTTAGCTTTAAAACCTTTCGAACAATAACTATAGATTTTTTAAAACAATTTTCCGTCCAATAGTTAGGCATCAAAACTAGACTGGGTATCATCATAATTTTTAAAATATATGTATTATACATATGAATATTCTATCCTATTATTCCTAAAGTATTAATTTTTATTATTATTTTTTATAAATTAAAATAGGTTAAAAAACAATAAAAGGTATATTAAATTATACTTTAGTTTGTAAAAATAAATAAATAAGATGCGCTTTTATATAAGAATATGTTTTTTAAAAGCAGTGGCGTAGCCACTGTAGGGCTGGATGGGGCAGTTCCCGGGGCACCCAAGCTCAGGGGGCCTCTTGTAGTTGAGAGGGCCCCGGACTTAGTAGTATAAACAAAATGTGTGAATGCACTCCTTTTTTTCTTGCTTGTCGAAATTTAAATTTTTTGCACTCCCATGAATATCATCCTGCCGGCGCCCATGGTTGGAGCCGAACTTTAATTTTTGTCCTAGGCTAGAGGTAAGATTTTCATTAAAAAATTCCTTATGTTGGGTGGTCCACTTATTCTACCGACAAACTATAATAAGAATTGTTTAACAAAAAGAAGAATAAATATAAAAGAAAAACCTTTGGCTAGTGTGGAAATCTGCATTGCCAGATTTTACAGTGTTCTGACGAATGCTACCTTGTGTGCAAGAAAATAACAAACAGTACGGAGCTTTCGCTCGTTTTCATTTCCGTATGTTTCTTTTTCTTATTTTATGATTTGGACTTGTGGAATAAATTTTCCAATACTATTGACGGCCCGAAGTATTTTTTAAGTTGTTTTTTTTATTTGGTCTATATATTTCCAGTCAGACTCTTACTCTAAACGTATAGTATGTGTAACATAGGAAAAAATTACCAAAATAAAGGGATTTTTCTTTATTTTATTTAGCTAAATAATTGTCGTCAAAATATAATAAAGTATTAACAAGTTTTCAATACAAAATGTTATCGGAAGTTTCTCCGCTTTGAAAACAGAATATGTATTTTACAGTGCTTTCATCGGCAGGGCGGCGAGCTTATAAACCTGTCTTTCAGTCAGCAGTTAATTATCGTTATTAAATGGTGATCGCGATGAAACGAACTGTAATGGTTTATTGATTTAATTATTTCTAACCGGTAAAGTAATCAATATTCATAATATACAGGGTGTGTGGAGAGGTGAGATCGTAAAAAAAGGGTGATAAAGTGAGCCAATATAATTTTTTTCTTTAGGACATCTCACGGAGGCTCATGCTTAAATACCAGTGTTCCATAAGTGCCGGGTTACTGAATGTTTAACCCATTATTGTCGTGTTCCGTTAACGTTATTCAAACACTGAAACATGCATTACATTTCACAGCACCTTTTCGCGGTAGTGCGGTGCCACCACGGACGTTATTATTTATTAAATAACTGCTACCTAAGAATGGCAGAATACTACACAGTGGTTTGCCATTGCCAACTGTGAGGTGACGAGCAATTAAAAATTTGATGTCCGACGACGTTCGAACCCAGATCGCTGCGGTGAGAGGCTGGCACGTTAGCCCTACACCACTGCTCGCCTATATTATTTTTTATTCCTTTTGTTTTACATTTTAATCTTTTTTAGCTAAATTATTATTTGGTAAATAGCTGGTAATATATACCGGGAGTCAACGAATCTGTTAGACAGGCCATAATTTTTAGAGTATAGGACATATAAAAATAAGACTTGGTATAAGTAAATGGTATGGCAAACGGAGGGTTTTCGCATATTTTTCACTTTTTGGTTACCTTCGGTTTAATCGGAAATAATTCCAATTTTTAATTTTTCAATAAAACACCGTCAATTTCATAAATTTTAACATTTTTAAATAGGTAATTTGACATTTTAGAAAGTTTTTACGCCTACTTGATTTTTTAAAAGCCATTTCTAGTATTTCATCCTTGTGGGTATGATTCTTTATATTTGTGACTTTATTTTTAATCCGACCACAAATAAATTAGTATCGTTAGATTCGTCAAAAATCCTTTATTCGAAAAGTGCTTGACTAAAAAGTTTTTATTTTACCAAATTGTTTTATTCCTATCTTTCATATTAGTCATCAAAACTTTGCAATATTAAAAATGGCTCTAAAAATTAGGCTTTTTTTAAAGGTCAGACTCTGACTTTTCCCAGGAATCCAAAAATGTCAAAATATACCAGGTGTTCTATTTAAAAATTTAAAATTAAAGTCGTTTTCTGTCAAACTGGAAGTAAGTAAAAAGCAAAAAATTTGCGTATACTCTCCTCTCGTTAGATCATTTACCCACACCAAGTCTCATTTTGATATGTCAAATACTCTGCAAGTTAGGGTTTGTCTAATAAATTCGAAGGTTTCTTAATTTATTGTTATTATATTATTAGTAAAACCAATATTATATTTCTTTTGTTGTAACCATGGCTTTTGACCTCCTAACCTAATGAAATAAATTTTATCGCTTGCGGTTTTGTTTGATGTTTTTGTAAAATATAAAAATGGCTTCACATGTTTAATGGAAAAGATTGATGAACTGTTTGACAACCATATTTAAAGGTGTGTGGTTCGTGTTTGCCAAGCCATTAAAATTAATAATTATATAATTATCCTGCTAAAAATACCTTTCATCAAACACTATATTAGCAAGTAATTATTGTAGAATAGTGTATATGTTAATTAACACCTGATTGAAAGACATGGTTGTTATTATTTTTTCAGAGTGATTTAGAAGAAGACGCTAATCTTTAAAAGCGTATAAAAAAGTTCAAATTATTCTATACCTATATTAAATATTTTAATTTTAATGATACAGGGTAGTAAAATACCATTGTCCTCTTGTGGTTTATAATCACGGTAAAAAAAAATCTGGAGAAGGACAAACTAAAATTTAATGTATAGAAGTCAGTCCAAGAAATCGTGTTATTTATTGTAATCCTGTATATTGTATTGCAGTTCTTATTAACTCTTCTCCTTTTTTACATAAAGCATTTTTTTAGTTTTTTTTAATTAAAAGATAAAAAGGGTAGAGGTATAGCTAAGTCCATCCGTAAGAACAGTGTAGATTTTCAAAGAGAACTCTTAGTTTAATGATGGTCCTTGATCAATAAAATGGCTATTTAGTGCAAAACCCTAAATAAATAATTAATAGTTTAAAAAAACTAAAAAAACACGCTTTTATATGCAACCGAACTAAAAATTAGAAAATAATTTTTCATTAAAAAAATATTGTCATTTCATAGTAAAAGCGTGGGGTGCATTTTACTATTTTTTCATAACTTTTCCTTCATAGATATTTGCAAATATAATAATTATAACATTTAATATATTTATCACCCCACGCTTTTTACTATGAAATGACAATATTTTTTTAATGAAAAATTATTTTCTAATTTTTAGTTCGGTTGCATATAAAAGCGTGTTTTTTAGTTTTTTTAAACTATTAATTATTTTTCATTTTTTAGTTCCTGCTACTCTTGACAAAATGGCGAAAAAATTTTTTAATGAACAAGAGTGGCAAATTTTAAAATTTTTCCAACAGATTGCAACTCACTAAAAAATTTCTTCTTCATTAAGTAGCAAAGTTTGAAATTTTGCCAACAGATGGCAATCCAGGCAATGTTTGGACCGTTGCCAATATATTGCAACCCACTAAAAAATTTCTTCTTCATTTAATAGCAAAGTTTGAAATGTTGCAACAGATGGCAACCTAGGTGTTGTTTTTATAATATAATGGAATTTTTTTTCCTGGCGATCCAAAAAAGATAACGGGATACTGTTTGCAGATTATTGCATTGTCATGTTTCCTTAATACGTGTGCAAAGTTTCAAAGAAATCGAATAGCTGGAAGTTGGTTTCCGAAGATTCCGTTACATAGCCAGATAGTTACAACCCAAGTTAATAAAAAAGCGTGTTAACGGCATTTAGATTAGATTAGATTAGAATAGGGCCGGGATAACCCATGCACTGAAGCCGCTCGGCTTATTGTGCGCCCTGTCATTTTACGTCTGGGTGATGTCAGCCAGACGGGACCTACAGCTTAACGTGGGTTCCGAACCACGGTCCTATGAGCGACAACTTAAGACTTCGTCCCCACCCAGGGGCACTACTGAACCTACCAACTGAGTGGGGTCCGCATGTCTACGGTTGCGCAGGACACGGCAAAGTGTGTTCCGGCGCCCTGGTCCTTTAGTGGCCTTCAGCGTCGATACATTTTGCACTTTGTCCGTCTGGTGTTGAGCTAACCACTAAATTTCCGACCAACTTATAAATAAGTATTTGGCCTCAGCAGGATTCGAACCCACCTCACGTCCGTGTGCGCTCAACAAACTTAACGCCTTTACACGCTAAGCCATCACCGGACTAACGGCATTTATTAACTGTTATTGTTCATAAAAATTGAACTCCAATGGTGCAACTAACCCTATATTTTTATTGTTCATAAAAATTGAACACCAATGGTGCAACTAACCAAATTGTGTAAAAACTAAAAATTTCTTCTTCATTTAATAGAAAAGTTTGAAATGTTGCCAACAGATGGCATCCTAGGTGTTGTTTTTATAATATAATGGAATTTTTTTTCCTGGCGATTCAAAAAAGATAACGGGATACTGTTTTTAAATTATTGCATCTTCATCGGTCCTTGACACGTGTGCAAAGTTTCAAAGAAATCGAATAGCTGGAAGTTGGTTAAAATTAGGCTCAAAGATTCCGTTACATAGATAGATAGATAGTTACAACCCAAGTTAATAAAAGCGTGTTAAAAAGACTTAAAAATATTAATTCTTTTAGATGTAACAATTCCAAATCTAAACCATATCATTTTAGGTTTTTCAGAATGCATATCAGCTCTTTTAGTATTATCAACTCTTTAATATTATCGTTGACTTTTTGGACACCCTGTATGCAGGGCCGTGCCTTCAAGGTGGTGCAAGTGATACAAGACGCCAGGGCGCAATGCTGCTGTGACTGAAATGTTAAAAATAAAATTATTTAAAACCATATTTCCCATTTTTAGAAAAAATCCCAAAATTGTTGCTTTTCCTTAAAAACCTATTTTATTTTTAAATCAAAAATTTGGAAACTAAAACTCATAAATAACTATTTACGAACAACAATGAATTAAAAAAGACTGACGCTAACTTTTGAAACTTCTTTTGAAAATCTATGTGATGGACTAGAAATAAAGTCACGTCTATACTTGCAACAATTCGTCAAACATTCGTCCAAACAAACCAACCTATTTAGGCGCTCCTTTGATGCAAAAATCCGACAAGCTCTAAATCTCCACGGAATCATACGCCAAGCCCTTAAGACGACGTGAATTCCGTCCACATCCACGTCCGCACTATGTGGGGCTATGTGGCGCGTTATTCGGCGCGGCAAATTGTTGCAAGTCTGGACGCAGCATAAGATATTTGGCTGAAAATGTTGCAAAAATAAAGGCCAGATAAGTTAAATTTTAGTAAAAATACTGTTTTATTTATTTAGGTATCTAATACCTAAACCTTTTTAAATTAAATTCACATTATCATTTACAAGTTTTCTTTGTTATTTGGTTAATATATGTTCTTGTCTTTTTTGTTTAAAGCTATAATAAATATTATATTAAAAGTAAAAACAGTATACGTATTAATTTCCAGTAAACAAATCATAGAATTTGTCCTATAAGCCAGCTAGTTTTAAAGACTACACACTCTAATTAGATTGGTATATTTTATATAAAATGAACAAAGAACATAAACATTGAATGTAATTTACTCTATTATAAGTTTAAAGACTGTGTTTTGGATGTAGCGATGGCGTAAAATGGGATATACAGGGTGCTTCATTAGTGCGTCGGGCTTCTATACTGCTTAAACCATAGAAGTTTTTGTGAATAAGAGGTAAAAGTTAATTTTTAGGAAATATTTTTATTATATACAGGGTGCTCAAATTTGCTCTACCACAATTTGGGACTCTTTTATGTTTGTCTATACATGTGTACAATATTAGTATTATCACATTAAGAGTTTTTAAGAAAATTATTATTTTTTTAAATATGAAAAAATATCGATACATTAAAAAATTTCTCTTCCATGAAAACGTTACCGTATCCAAAAAGTAAAGGGCCTAAAGATGCCCTTCTATAAGTTTAAGCTAATTTCAACATACAGGGTGCTTTAAAATATCCTCACAATATTCAAAAAATATAAAGCCATTTGTAGATTTTAAAAATAAAAATAAGATAAGTTTCTTTATCGATTCCTATACCAAAAATTATGTTTTTTAGATATTAAAGGTATTTAAGGCGCTCTAGAAGCCCGAGGCACTAATGAGGGACACTGTATTTAAATTTAGCTCTAAAAAATATAACTATTGAGATATTTACCTTATTCTTGTATTAAAAAGTATAAATGGAGATTTAACACTTGAAAACTAGGCTCCTTATATGGTGAACCTACCAAAAACATTCTGCTATAGGGGCGACAAATGTTTTCTTTCACCAGGGCGCAAGTCTTTTAAAGAACAGCTTGTATGGCTTTTTGCTATTAAATGCATATGTTATACATATCCAAATATCCATACATTAATATGCACCCTTGGTTAACCAACAAGGCAAGTCATTTACACACATATGGATTAACTACCTTATAGAAGAGATGAGTGGGATAATACATGTCAATATTATTATATACATATACACAATCTTGACATAAATAGGGAGAAAAACGGGAAATAAATCTTCTACCTTATGATACTTAAATAATAAGCAGTAGTTTATCATACACTTTTAACACCTTTAAAAATTTCTAGGCAATTTTTGCCACACAACTCTAGCTGGGAGAGATTAGGAAATAAATATTTAAACATTCCGGATAAGACAACTAATCGTACCGTCTTCTTTTTGCATTAAACCTTTTAAAGTGTCTATAGATGTGATTTTTTTTGTTTTTAAAAATGCATTTAGTTGTTAGTAAACATGAAATATAAACAGTCTCTTGTCGTACATTAAGTTTTTTTGTTTATATACCTTAAAAAAATATATATGATTTTTAAAGCTAGGTTTAGCCCTAATGGGCCTTAGTTTAATAATAGAAAAATTGTATAGAAAGAATAAAGAATTTAGCACAAAGGTGTAATCAGCTGTTTGCAGCTATAAAATAAAAAAATGTTTTAGATAGAAGTGGGTTCGCTGTATTTTGCGTTTTTTTATAACTAATACCCCAAAAAGTACATAGTATATACTAACAGTTTAAAAGTCAAAACCTTTTAAATACAAGCTAGTCATTGGTTTATTAGACACTTTTTAAAAGTCGCAATTAGTGCAACAGTTAAAGGGCTTTTTTGTTGCGACTCGGGAGACATAATAATTTGCTTAAAAGATGATTTTTCTTTTTATAAAACTATTGTGTATGGAATCTAAGTGCCCAAATAAATATATTTCTAAAATTTTGAAAACAATTATTGTGATACTTCTTTTTATAATTTTTCGTAAAATCAACACATTTTTTTTTCATTCACATTCTTAGAGGGTCAAAATTTAATATAAACTTTTTATTTGGGATTGTTTTTTTATCTTTATTTTATTCTTTGAGTCTAAAAATACCAAAATAAACGTTTGTTGTTATGTTTTATTTTAATATTTAAACCTTGGTAAAGAATTAATTAAACGTACTTATATTGAAAATACAATTGGTATAAAATTTCTAAAATCGTTTTTTAGGATGTTAAAAAGTACATAATATTATTTATTAGTCCTTTTTGTAATGGCATACCATATTCTAATCGCAAAATATTAATATAGCCCCTAGTCCAAGACACAATTGAAAACCGGATAATTTTTTTTTTATTAAATAGAGTGGGTATTTAAACTAAGGTATTGCCATGGGGCTGCTTAAAAAATTATGGTCATGGCCATTAATTAATAAACAAATTTGGGTTACTCTCTATAATGCAATTTTTTAGTTCTATATGGCGGACTAATAGATTATTAAATTTAGTTTTCTTTAATTAAAAATTACCTAATTAATTACCCGGGAAAAATTTAAAATCCAAAGCTAAAAAAATAAGTTATTTGGTACATTCTGTAAGATTTAAAAAAATATTTAGTCAATAAACAATTTATTTAGTTATACATAAATAAATAGTTTTAATTTTTTTTATAATTTTATTTACTTAAATAATATTAGTTTTTTAAATTAGCAAATTAATTGTTTAAAATTAAACTTAAAATTAGACCAATTTACCTATGTATTTTACAATTAAGCAATCTAGGGAGTTCACCAAACCCCAAAAACAATAGGTTTTATAAACTTCTAAAAACCGCCAAAACTGCAGAATACGTGCATTTTGTTTAATTTTGATGTTCCGCGAATCCACAACTTTGTTGTTTTTAACATTTTTGGTTCAAAGTTTGCACATTAACTTAGAATTAAATTATTAACAGCTTTTTAAAATATTTGTTTTAAATTACATGAAAGTTTACATAATTTTAATTTATAAATTAAATTTGTATAATTGTTTTCGAAACCGATGTCTTTGACCGAATGTTGACGGCTGTTATTAATAAGTAATTTTCAAAAATATTTTTTCCGACTTGCGTGCGAAAATTTCACTTTTCCGCACGCATTTTAGTTCTGAAAGTGTAACTTTTCCGCAGTAGTGCAAAAAGTACTTTTTGCATTACTTTTCCGCACTGAGTGATTTTGAACCAAATTTTTGTACTTGAAGAATTTTTATTTAACAATATTATTATTAAGTATAGGTAGGGTATCAGGTAGCATTGTATTTAAATAAAAAGAAAAATAATGAAATTTGGTTTTAATGTTTTTAATGGCGTTCCTTACACGTGCCAAAAGTGCCTTTTCCTTACTTGACTGCAGTCGCGTGCGGAAAAGTGGCACTTTCAGCACTAGTTAGGAAATATACTATTAAATACTTTCATAAAGATAAAAAAATATATACGTGTCAAAATTTCGACCGTCACTGTACAGGGTGCCCCGGTTTGGTTTAAACTGCGGGGTATCTTAGTAAGACCGCAGAAGGTAGAAGTATGTTCGAAAGCTCGGCTTAAGACTCAGCGCTCGGAGTAGCGCGTCCGGATTTGTCGCTGTTAGGTACCGGGTGACAAGTTATAAATTAACACCCCCTTAACTTTTTTATTTTTTATCGAACAAAATAAATAAAAATATCAGCTTGTGGGGTTAACTCTGTAGATTCCGAATCCTAGTAATTTTTATTATTTCTTAAAATATACAAGGTACTTATTTCACCATTACAAATATCTTTTAAAAATCTTTAACACATTTCATATACCTTTCTCAATTAGCTTTCGCAATATGGCCATGCAAATCTGAAAAATAACAATTTTTTTTCCATTAGAAACGTAATAAACTTACATCTCCCTAACTTTTTTAATGTTTAAAACCATTTTTTTTCTTTATGTTTGGACAATCCACGAAGGATAAACGCCTAAATACAAACGAACCGTGGGTGTCTTAACCAGAAATACAGGAATATTTAAAGGAAGGTCGGATTTGGGATACATATAAAGTGTATAAATTACAAGGGGAAAATACTTTTTGGCTCGAAAGAGAAATCCAAACTTTTTTAAGCTTTCGTGGCTATAGATACAATGTGTTTGTGCCAGTTAAGGTTACTTTCAAATGTGACGCCCACAAGATTGAAGGTGTCTTCGCTCTGTAAAACTTTGCCGCTCATAAGTAAAGGATGAGTATTTGATGACTCTTTTCACGACAAGGAACATGATTATGTTTTGGATGCAGTAAAATGGACGAGATTTTTGGCGCCCCAATTCAATATTAAATTAGGATTCTGCGAAAGAGATATCTGCATCGCTCTGCGTTTGTTCTCCAAATCAGGTTTAGTGATGGGTTTAGGAACGTAAAAACCAAAGTAAAGGGTACTATCGTCGGCGAAACTATGAATGGAATTAGTTGTGGACGAGAGAAGGGCGTTGATGTAAAGAAGAAATAATGTTGGTGCTAGAACTGAGTCCTGAGGCACTCCAGCATTTACTTGGTAAAAGCTTGAAGAATGGCAGTTCATAGCAGAGTACTTGATTAAGAAGTGCGGCATGTCAGACCTGGTCAAAAGCTTTGGATATATCAAGAGCAACGTTCTGGGACTCATCTAGAAACTTAAGAGACTTATTTCAGCAGTATGATACGAAGAAAAGAAGATCTACTGTAGATCTTTGGTGGTGAAATCCATACTGCCTGTGATGCAAAATTTTGTGTTTTTCTAAATACTTAAGGATTTTTAAATTAATAATTTTTTCTATTACTTTACAAAGGACTAAGATAATTGAAATTGGTTTATAGTTAGATGGAAGAGATTAAGATCCTTTCTTGAAAATAGGTTAAACACATGCAGCTTTCAAGCTCTCCGAAAAGATACCTGTGTTGTAAGAAATTGGAAAGAGCCGAGTTAAGATTGGTGAAACTTCTGAAGCACATTTTTTTAAAACGACTGCTAGTATGCCGCCCTGCCCTGACAATTTCTTGGTGTTAAGAGAAAAAAGATATGCTAAATGTGTTTAACCTTTAAAATAATATCGGGCATTTTATGAGGAACTGGGGTAATAGCTGAAATTGGATGATTTACAGGAGGGCCAAGGGTTGAATTGACTACAAATTCTTAGGCAAATAATTCTGCCTTTCCTTTGGCGGTAGAAATAATTTAATTTACCAAAGTAAGTGGTAGAAAAGAACTGGTAAAATAATTCCTACTTTTGTTTTTCGCAAGGGACCAGAAAGATTTGCTGCCATTTACGCAAGGAAGAACTTTGTTTTTAATACGATTGTCGAAGGAGTCTTTGGCTTCAGAAATTGTTTGATTGTAGTAGTTTCTAGCTTCAATGCTGGCGTATCGGTTTTCTGGACTAGGACCCTGTAAAAACTTCTTGTGAGCCTAAACTTTTAAAATTCTAGCTTTAACACAAGATTTGGAAAACCAGGGTTTTTATTGGATTGTTTGGGGTTCTTGATGGTGTGTGCAATATAGGTTTTAATGCCCAATTGAATTGATTTAGTTAGTTGACTGCAAATTTCAGAAGGATCACGAAAAGAAAAGCAGATGAAATACCAGGGGTAAGTGGCAAAGAAGTCCCCCAGGCCATCCCAGTCGGCTAAGTTGTAGTGCATACGGTGCGTGGTGGCATGCTTTCATTTACCTCGGGATGTGCAGGGTAAGATATAGTAAGTAAATCATGATCAAAGCGACCTAGGAAAGCTGTGACAGATTCTTAATAGAGTTTGGGGTTGGTGGTAAGAAAGAGATCTAGGGATTTGAACTATGATTTGGGACTCTAGGAAAGTAGGAAGGTAGGTTCCATAATAAGGTTGGTACTGCCAAGATTTCGGCTTCTCTGCATTAGGGGTCAGTTGTTATAGAGCCCAGCCAATCGTCAATATGAACATTTAAGTCGCCAAGCACGATTACTTTAGCCGATGAAAACTAAGATATTATGCTATCGATCTTTGGTGAAAGAATTCAACATAGGAATTTTTAATGGGGACCTGAACAAACAGCAGATAAATAAATAAATAGATAAATTTTGTAAGGAAAATTATGTATCTTATGTATCTTTCATGAGATTTTTTTCTCTTAAGATATACAGGGTACGACAAAAAGTATAATTTTTTAAAATGAAACACCCTGTATTATATAATATAAATATAATTTAAAGAGCGTTATAAAAATACCATGTTTTATGAAACTTTCTTTAATGGTTTTGGAAATATGGCCATAAATAAATTTATTAAGCAATTATTACCATATTACATACATATTAAATTTAGCATTTTTTTAAAGCTCTTTAAAAAATATTTTTATAGGTGATACAATATGCAGAGCGTTCCATTAAAAAAAATCATCCTTGTCTTGTCCTACCCTCACATTTGAAGAGATATTAGAAATCTAATGATTGATTTAAAAACTACAGAATTAACCCAACAAACCGATATAATTATTTATTGTGTACGATAAAAAATAAAAAAAAGTTAAGGGAGGAGTAAATTTATAACTTGACACCTGGTACATCTAATTGCAAATTTTTTTTTCTTCAATTCTTATTTTTGTTTTCTCTACTATTGCTTAGCACACAGGCCAATTCTTATCGAAATTCGGTAATTATTCGCTGATATATTGTAATTTAAAAATCAAGTAATTGACATTTTTAATCACTTATAAATTTTTAAGAAATTAAAAATGTATAAACCGTTCCGGGGTATTACTTTTAACCTATTAAGTTAACAAAATATGTTAAAAGATAGATTACAAATCGAATAGACGAAAGTCTTTAAGTCGCCCGCTTAAAGGCCTAGACACCTGTAAATGCTTAAATTTTTATTGATTTTCATGATTTTTTTTTAATGGAAGAGTCATTATATATTTTTAAAAATTGGTATATAGTTTACTTAAATATCAGAATATTGTAAGATATGTTTTCTTCATTTAAATTATTAAAAATAATGGCTGTACGCTAAATTTTTCCAGAAAGGTCGGAGAAAGACTTCTTAATCGGTGGGCACTTTAGCATCGGTTCTAGTGACTTAAAAATCAAAAACTAATTTGTTTTGTGTTTATTAATGTCATAATTTGTCGGTGACCTAAAAAAAGTTTAAAAAAATAAATCCAAGTAATACAATGCTTGAAAAAAATAAAATGACTTTTTGACTCAATATTTCCATCGTTTTTGCTTTAAGAAAACATATCTTTAAATGTATTTTTTAAATTTTGTAGGTTTACATAAAAACTACTGTTTTTGAGTTATCGTGCCCGACAATTTCAAATTAAAGTTTTAAAAAACGCGTTTAAATTTTGAATAGGTAGGTACATACAAATTTATTGAATATAGTGACTTACCGACTCTGTAATAAAAGAAATACTGAAAATTTTGTTCTAAAATTTAAGTGACGTATTCTTAAAGGACTTTACTAACATTAAAAAAAACATTTTTTGACATTTTACAGGTATCTCCCCCTTAAGAAATTTTAATTTATACCTACCGGCAAAGTGTTTCTACAAGTAGTACAAGTTGTTACTGGGATGTTTATTTTTAAAACGACGACCGCCAGTGGTGGTAATTGATCGAGTCCTAATAACATTTCGTCGATGGGATCGCCGCAGCTGCCATCACTAACCGATGATTGATAGCTATCTAATTACGTTACACACTGATGAGTGAAAACTGTTAAAACATATGCGAGCACATTTAGATTAACCAAATACCGATATGTATCTTAAAGATGATGATAAAAATATGGATTATTTTATTTATTATCCACAATTTATTAATCCTGAATTCTCTACGCCGGTATTAAGAAAACATATGGAGATATTTAATATCTTTAAAAGGGAAATAATAGATAAACGTTTTTGAAATGTAACGAAGCTAAAGCACTCATTTGCTAATGGAAATAGGGAGAGTTAGATAATACCGCAAGTCTGATAATACTACGTATCTACTAAACTTATTTTTTTTTTTTGGCTATTTTTGCCGTGGTCGAAAATATTGTTTCCTTGACGTTTCGCCAGCGCAAATGGTTGGCATCCTCAGAAGGTTCCTGGTAGACTACTTGCGTATACTGCGTAGTCTCGGGGGTGAAATTTTTATTGAATTGTATTACAGGAATCGCGCGAAAAAGAAATTTTATTCAAAAAAATGTATTATACATTTTTTTTAAACCTATATTTTTTAAGTTATTCGCTGTTAAAAGTAACAAAACAAGAAATAAATATCTCGCTGCTGTTACCGCGCTCCTATTACCTCGCTGCTTTCGCCACACTGTTTTTACCTCGCTGCTTCCGCCTCGATGTATTTACCTCGCTGCTTTTGCCGCACTGTATTGACCTCGCTGGTCTTCTCGTCATTCCAACATAAACAAAAAACAAGCTTTTTCTAAAAGCAGAGAGGTAAAAACCCTTTTAGAGAAATACATGTCGAGCTGCTTTTGCCTCGTTGTTATTACCGCGCTGTTATAACCGCGCTCTTATTACCTCGCTGGGGGCTTTATTTGAAATGTGTGCTCCCGGGAACACGCGTGATCTTTTTGGTCGCTCAGGGAACGTCGACGCTCGTAAAGATCACGAATCGGTTTATTTGAAAACAAGTGAGCACGGATGTTTGCGTAATTTTAAAAAATTACATATTTACTGGCAACACTGCATGCAACTAATTCTGACCAATGAGAACCGTTTGTGTTTTGATTTTTGAATGACATCTTGCTAAGCATTTAAGGTTAGGTAATTAATGTTTAATGTCAGTGGTTTGTAATTATTTCTAATTTGGTCTGTTTATTTAATTAGTATTTATTATTTTATTAATTATTATATGGAAAATCTAAATGCTAACGCCCGAACATGAGAATATTAAAACACCGACCTACGAGTATTTACAAAACACTTAGGTTAGAAAATAAGAGCATGTCAAGCAACGTAAAATAAACAGAACCAATAAAATAGCCCAAAATGAAAAGAAAATAGAGAAAAATTTACTAGAAAGTGTTTCCGCAGACAAGAAGAAAACTCTGTTCTCCTTGGTGAACCCGTTAAATATACCAAAAAGGAAAAATAAAGGAGATATAGTCAGGTAAACAATGTAAACACTACCTATAATATAAGCAAATATTCTATCACAGCATAACAAACTGCTACAGAGATTTAATTTTAGATAACTGTGCCAGCTGCTGAAAGCCTAACACAAAAGGGAACCCACTGCTGTAACCACAATCTTGGCATATCGAAGAAATAAACCAAAAACGTATTACGAGCTCATGTTTTGCTATTAGTTAAGAAGCCACCGTTCCGAAGGTATGCTAATACTTTACTTTGATAACAGTTACATTCAAAGCATAACACAAATGCAACAAAATCTTTGGGTTTTGTAATTAGTGACGAATTTACTAAAATTCGATGCGTAAAGTTTCAACTCAAGCATTGATATGTAGCTTAAGGAATTTTGTTATTTTTAGACATCAGAGGTGCAAGAGAAAGAAGCTATAGTGGTAAATTATGAAGTTTGATACTAGGAGCAATAAAGGATTGATCACAATTAAAAGTATAGAATTTAGTCTAACCTAAATGTAGCTAAGTAATAATAAATCATCTAAATATAAATAAACTGTAGTTTTTATTATAAACTATCTCTAAGAAAAGGAAAACCCAAGTAAATGAAGGTAAATAATTTAAAATATTTAATAATAAATGGAGGACTATAACTGTTAGAAGAGCGGGGACCGGTTAGCAAACAACAAAAGGAGATGCTGGGGGCTTTATTTGGTAATTTTCTAGAAACCTGCGGCAACTCTGATTTTGACGAAATTTGATATACAGGGGTTTTTGGGGCGCTGATCACGAATCTAAAAGAATTTTTTGGCAGAAACGTTTCGTTCTTGAGGTATTCATCATCAGACTTGAAATTTAAACTAATCATATTTTTACAACATTTCCCCTTCTTTTTGCTCACAATTCTTGATTTAAAGCTAAAGTGGCACACAAAAATCTTTCAGATTCGTGATCAGCGCCCCAAAAACCCCCGTATACCAAATTTCGTTAAAATCGGAGTTGCCGCAGGTTTCTAGAAAATTACCCTTTATTTGAAATGTGTGCTCCCGGGAGCACGCGTGATCTTTTAGGCGCTCAGGGAACGTCGACGTTCGTAAAAATCGTGAATCGGTTTATTTGAAAACAAGTGAGCACGGATGTGTGCGTGATTTTAAAAAATCACATATTTACTGGCAACCCTGCATGCAACAAGTTCTGACCAATGAGAATCGTTTGTGTTTTGATTTTTGCATGACATTTGCTAAGCATTTAAGGTTAAGTAATTAATGTTTAACGTCAGTGGTCTGTAATTATTTCTAATTTGGTCTGTGTTTATTTAATTAGTATTTATTATTTTATTAATTATTATATGGAAAATCGAAATGCTAACGCCCGAACATGAAAATATTAAAACATCGACCTACGAGCATTTACACATACACATCACTTAGGTTAGAAAATAAAAGCATGTCAAGCAACGTAAAATAAACAGAACCAATAAAATAGTCCAAAATGAAAAGAAAATAGAGGAAAATTTACTAGAAAGTGTTTCTGCAGGCAAGAAGAAAACTCTATTCTCCTTGGTGAACCCGTTAAATATGCCAAAAAAGGAAAAATAAAGGAGATATAGTCAGGTAAAGAATGTAAACAATACCTACCTATAATATAAGCTAATATTCTATTACAGCATAACAAACTGCTACAGAGATTTAATTTTAGATAACTGTGCCAGCTGCTGAAAGCCTAACACAAAAGAGAACCCAGTGCTATAACCACAATCTTAGCATATCGAAGAAATCAACCAAAAATGTATTACGAGCTCATGCTTTGCTATTAGTTAAGAAGCCACGATTCCCAAGGTATGCTAATACTTTACTTTAATAACAGTTACATCCAAAACATAACACAAATGCAACAAAATCTTTGGGTTTTGTAATTAGTGACGAATTTACTGAAATTCAGTGCGTAAAGTTTCAAACTCAAGCATTGATATGTAGCTTAAGGAATTTTGTTATTTTTAGATGTCAAAGGTGCAAGAGAAAGAAGCTATAGAGGTAAATTTTGAAGTTTGATACTAGGAGCAATAAAGGATTGATCATAATTAAAAGTATATAATTTAGTCTAACCTAAATGTAGCAAAGTAATAATAAATCATCTAAATATAAATAAACTGTAGTTTTTATTATAAACTATCTCTAAAAAAGAAAAACCCAAGTGAATGAAGGTAAAGAATTTGAAATATTTAATAATAAATGGAGGACTGTAACTGTTAGTAGAGCGGGGACCGGTTAGCAAACAACAAAAGGAGATGCTGGTGGAATTTTTCAAGGGCAATCTGGTATTGCTAACTAGCAAATTCTCAAGCCAGTATACTTAAAAAGATACCAAAAGGCTTTGGGAAGAAGCCACAAAAATTTTAAGTGCAGTCTCAGAAAGCAAGAAATCCTAGGACTAATAGTGTAAGGTTTATTTAAACTGTAAGTACCTTATTTATTCATGTCAATATACAATTGTATTTACACACGTCATAATTAAGGGACAAATTTATTTTGCTGAACACCTAATGAGGTACCTACTAGTACATATATTTACAAATTCATCAAAGTTCACAAGTTGGAGAAACTTGTTATTTAGTACTTTTGGCTACATAAAAAAAGTAAAACGGGTTCATGTCAACAATAATTTTAATACTAAGATAGGAGTAGTTTAAAAACAGTTTTTTTTTAATGTAATGCTTACTGCAGTTTCATAAAATTCCTACATGCCTACTGATATGAAAGTGATTATATTGCAAACAATTAAATTTAAAAGAGAGTTACCTAAAAGTGTTATAAGACAAACAGGTATAGTAGTTATCAATGTCATAATAGTAGTTATACAGTTTTATATAAAACTTCTGTAAGTAAATGTTGGGGCCTAGACTCGGCTCTAATAATTTAGTTAGACTACGATTCAGCAAAAAAAAGCCACGAGGTCATAAGTTTTTTTTTTTCAAATTATTTTCCTTTTTGTTGCTCGCGCACTATTTAAACGACGCGATTACAAGAAATTAGTGGATTGCCGTTTTACTTCTACGACGCCTCTGGCTTTTTCTTAGCTGAATTCTACTTTACCTACTTTAAAATGTATGCGAAGAACTGCTGTCCCAGAAAAATGCCAATATTGAATTAAAATAAAGCATGTATTTAAAATATATATTTTTTTATATATATTCATAAAGACATGGAAAGATAAGATATTGTTTACTAATTAATTATGCACTAACAATGTTCACAAAAGTGGTAATAAAACATTTTTAAACTTAACAAAAAATGCTTTTTTTTAATAATGACACATACACACAGGGTAATGTGGATCATTTGTGGGAGGCGTACAATCCAGACAGCCCACAACACCAGAGATGTCATAATCTGCCTAAAAGAAAAAAAAATATTAGTCAGATTATTATGAGTAATATGTTCATAGAACAAAAAAGTTTCTTGTTCAATAACATAGGTAATACATATTACAATAATACATATTCTTAATTGTATAATAATTCTCTATTATTTTCTAAAGTAAAAGCTGGATGAAAAACACTTATTGTTGAATTAAAAGAGATTAGAAACATTTAAAGTTTTCTTGTGTTTTAAACAATATGCTAAACAAAACAATAATCTTTCAAATGCAAATTTTGAGCAATGTTTAATGTATGTTTTAATAAGTACACATATTTTTAAAATACTTTCTACAAAACCTTTATTTTTAAATAATTTTAAAAGAAAAAGAGGAACCTTGTTTTATTAACTACAGCTTGGCTCATACCAAAATTGACCATTGTTTCCACCTTTCTAAAATGCTAATGAGAAAATATATTTAAATAATGTCTTTTAAAATGTGGTTACAAACAGATTAAGGGCTCTCTAATAGAAACAGAAAATTTATATTTTTTACGATTGAAGAATATGGAAAAAATGTAAAAATACAATGTGCACAGTGGGTCAAATTAAGTGTCCACCCTTTTTGGGTATCCATTACTTTTTAACCAATTTTTTTAATTTGATATTAAATTTTATATCAATATTTACAAGAAATCCCTAACCTCTAGAGGCTATCGCCTTCCTGCCTCCTGGCTACGCCCATGGTAGAAAAAAATTAACTATATCTAAAATAATACTTGTTTGCTTATTCATATTTAGTGTACTGTGTACTTCCTATTTTAAAATGTAATTCATTGTATTCTGTTAAAAAAAAATATTAAATTAGATCTATGAAAGGCGGAAACAAACTAACAAAGCCACACCTAACCGCACCAAGGCCGCGCCGAGCTCGGATTCACAATGATAGAAGAAATTAGAGAAGATTAATTCTAAAAGATTTAAAAGCACTTTGACCCCAAAAATATAAAAAGCATGATGTGATGAACAAGATGAGTCTGTTGTTTTGTATGTATATCCCTTTGTTTAAACAAAAACAGATTTTCTTACTTATCTTTGTTTCTTTTTATACAAACTTTTAGTGTAGTATAGGTAAAACTGTGTTAACGTATTCTTTGTAAAGATTAATTTTACGACTAGGTTTAATTTAAAGCGTAGTATTACAGACTCATATAACTGCAATTTTATTAGGAATATAAAACTTTTTGCACCGCTTTCCCCTACATTTAACCAGCGAGACGCATGGCTGCGGGCTCGTTGCGGTCATGTGTGGCTAGACCTTTATTCGTATTAACATTATAGTACTTACCCTGTTCATAAATCATTAAGGTCATTCAACCGATTTGGAAAGTTTATCCATTTATTAAAAACTCTTAATTGGTCGCTAACTTTATGCGTACTTAAACCAACAAAGTTGTTGTTTCCAATATTAGTTTGATAACTTCCAGTTGCCAACAAATTAAGGGTTGAAAGAATCTACAAATATATAAATATTATGTATTTCCAATTTACACTAAAGATTTTATAAATATAACTAAATATATATATCTCACATACCTTAACATCTTTTGGTGTAGCCGTAAAACGAATTGGAGGAGCCATAAATTCCTCTAGTTTCTCGGAAAGATTGTTTTTCTAAAGCAGATTTTTTTAATTTCCTTTTGGAAATTTAAGCTTCTAAAGCCTTTACCCAGAGGCAAATTCTTCGTCTTTAGTATTCTAATAATTCCGCTTGCTCTATTCCAGCCATTACATTTAAATTAACAACATTATTAAATTCCATTTCGAATATACAAAAAAATCCTTCGATTTAATGGTCAAAACCGTTGGAAATGACGTCTGAAATCCGTGCTCCCAGCTTGAACGCCAACTAAAGAGGTGTCGCACAAAACAAATGAAGAAACGCACGCGTGAACTTTTGGGAACGTCGACGAATTTTTCAAATAAAGCATATGTGCTTATTTTTAGGCGAGCGTCGACGCTCATTTCAAATAAAGCCTCTTTGGAAATGACGTCTGAAATCCGTGCTCCCAGCTTGAACGCCAACTAAAGAAGTGTCGCACAAAACAAATGAAAAAGAGCACGCGTGATCTTTTCAAATAAAGCATATGTGCTTATTTTTGGGCGCTCATAGAAAATGAACGTCGGTGAACATTTCAAATAAAGCCCCCTGTACACTCGTTCCTTGTCGCTCCGACATAAACACACCCTTACACAGTATAATATGTATCTACCTGTCTCAAAAACTGTGCAGTAGTTGCGCTGTCCACCGCCAAAATACTACCGGATAACGCAAAATATTGTTACCTGTTTTTTATGTTTAATTTTGAAAGACGATTAAAAATTTTACTTTATAATAGAATCACAAATTTACATTTTTTTCCATTATCATCGCTTAATAATAATTTTAGCTTTAACTGGTACCATAAGCTCTTTCATTTTAAATATGGGTTTTTAGTTTATTTTTTACTGTTTAAAGTCTTTAAAAAATATATTTTTTGTAATTTATTATTTATACATGGTGTTGTTTTTAGGAATGACGTTCAGAACTTTTAATAAAAATAAAGTACCACTTTTATTTTTGTATAAATTTTTAAAGGTAGGTTATGGAAATCAAAAAATGTCCCATTTTACTATTTTACAGTACGTTTTTTTATTGACCCCTATTTATTTTTTAAAGGAGAAAATTTAAAACACTTAAATTTTGGGATATAAATTTTATGCATTATTTCTATTTTTAGAGTAAAATTGTTAGATGCAAATTTCCAAAACTAATAAAGTTAGTAGTACCAAGTACTTAATGCAGTCAGTTTTTAAAGCTCTTTTAAAGATAGTTTTATTGCTGTTTTTCATTTACCTAAATTTTGGCCAATTTTAACCTGATTTTTAAAGTTGCAGCCCTTAAAAATGTGTTACTATTTAAAATATTTAACCTAAGAAAGAATATGGGTAGATATTTATTAAAAAGAAACAAAAAACTTAATGGTTTTTTAAATAATTTAATAACATATTTTTGTATATGTACTATTTTTTAAAAAACAAGTTTATTGCTGCAATGCATTTAAATATGTAAATATTTTTTATTAAATTGCTACCAAAGAAAATTTTGGTAAGAAAACTAATAAATTGTAAAACCAGCTTTATCAAAACAAAATTATTATTTATTATTATAAATCGCTGATAAAACAGAGAGAAACAGAGTTGTCTAAACGTGGTTAAGGGTAATACAAATACCAAAATAGGTAATTTTTTAAAACCTTTACTACCTTGGAACCATCGTAATGCTGTGGGGGATTATCGCTTTTTATAGGTACTTCTGTGGCTTCTGCTCTGAAGGGTTGTGTAGAATAGTTTTTCCACTTACGGTTTCCAATAGAGAAATTTGTGGGGCCGCACGTATTCGTCGAACAGGCCCCAAACTACCTTGATAGTTCTTTTATCACAAGTTTTACTAGAATGTGGAACATGCTGCCCGCGAAGGTCTTTCCCTTCCCCTTAAATTTTCAAATATTTAAGTCCCGTGTTAACAAACTCCCTCTTAACTCGCTTAAGACACCCACGGTAAGTTAGTATTTAGGCTTTTTAGCCTTCGTGGATTGTCCAAGGAAAAAAGCCTACAGAAATTCCATATCCTTTGTCTTAAGAAATTTGAAACAATTTTAAATCAGAGAGCTGCTCATAAGCTTTGTAATAATACTGTTTAATAAGGCAATGTATTTTTTTTTCATAATTGTACAGGGTATTACAAGTTGGTAATAATAGCAGTTTTAATTTTAAAATACATATAAGTAATGCCTACTCTATAGATATTTGTAACTTTAGTGATTCTGAATACGGAAATAAAATCTTTACATCAGCAACGCTATAAGCCATAATTTTTAGATACTTCCTTAGAGCTACATCGATTAACATGGTCAAAGCCACATTTTTTTGGCAATTTCATAAAAGTTATACTGCACAAATGTACATGACTTACAAAAAAATATATCATCAGCCTACTAAGACCTTTCAACACTATTTATTAAATTGTTTTATTTTTACTTTTTTATAAAAACAAAATCATTTTTGTTGCAACTAAAAAAAGTATTCAATGATTTGATTTTGTGATTTTTTTAATTGACGGCTATACCACGTCAATATAATATGTACCAGTTTTCGTTTGATCACTTAAGTCAAGCGACGCCGACGCGACATCGGGCAGGGTTAATATTTAGATGGATGACGCTTGTTGAGACCGCAGGAAGTTACTTTTTTCTGTTTACCATATTAAATTATTTTATGCTTTATTTGTTTTCTGGGGATTAAATTTAAACAAAATATTTTTGGCTTTTCTCCAGAATAAAATTAAGAAGTTTATTTGATATTTTAAGGAAACTAAAACTTTTATATATTATTATTCTGTTCTTACACAATATAATAAAAGTTATGATTACTTTAAGAGAAATAAAATAATAAAATATTTAATTTTAAGTTACTTACAATACAAAGGTTTCAATCTATAAACAAAGGTTTATTAGCTCTCGGTTGAAATTATTTTAATTCAATAAAATTAAATCTTAACAAGACGCCAGACGGTAACTGGGCCAATGGTTGCGTCTCAAAAATGTAGTAAATAGTTTATCAAAAATGTGGTAAACAGTTTACCTAAAAACTTACTGGTAAACTTGTAAGAAAACTAAAAAGTTTTTAATTAAAAAATGAAATGTCTGATGGACATTTTGGAGTTTAACATTATTTTTGAAAGAAAAATATCTGGTAATTGATACACCTATTAGGTATCTTGACCAGGTAAAAAATATATAATATAATATTTTTTTACCTGGTTAAGATACCTAATAGGTGTATCTTTTAACAGTTAATTTTATTAAAAGTAATATCAAACTTTAAAATGTCCATCAAACATTTCGTTTTTTAATCAAAACTTTTTAGTTTTCTAACAATTTTATCAGTAAGTTTTTAGATAAACTGTTTACTACATTTTTGGTTAATTATTTATCACATTTTTGAGACGCAACTACTGGCCCAGTTACCGTCTGGCGTCTTTTAAGATTTTAATTTATTGGATTAAAATAAGTTTACCCGAGAGCTAATGAACCTTTGCTTATAAGTTGAAACCTTTGTATTGTAAGTAACTTAATATTAAATATTTCATTATTTTATTTCTTTTAAAGTAACCATAACTTTTATTATAATGTGTAAGAACAGAATAGTTCTTCACAATATATAAAAGTTTTATTTTTCTTAAAATGTTAAATAAACTTCCTAATTTTAATCTGGAGAAAAGCCAAATAACGTTTTGTTCATATTAAATTAGTTATGTTATTATATAGGTTCTAAGCATAACTTTTGGCAAGAACGTGAGATTTGTAGTGTAACAATTCACATGATCTTTTTTTGATGACCCTCCGGTGACTAAGATCTCTTAATAGTAGTCTAAGATGCAAATGGCAAGCGACCTTTACTTATCTGTATACCGGATAAAAACTGTTTTATATTAAAGATAGTATTAAAACAAAAGTCATGACATAGGGTTGCCTAAAAAATTAGGTTAAGGATATGACCAATTAAAAAAGTAAGTTTTAAAATTTTTATGTGAGACTGTAAAATGTTAATTTTGATTTTTGTTATTGTACATGATAGTTCTAATATATAAGTACATTTTGTTTATTCAATTAAATAAATAAAGCTATGGTAAATTTTTAAATTTTAAACTTTTATTTTAATACATTTATACATTCTGTATTATTTAAAAATATATATTTTAGTAACTAGCATACGTACGTATTTAAAAATATAGAGGTTGCTAGTATTAGGGTGTGTCAAAAATTTTAAGGTTATTTTTTAAAACTAAATATGGCCTTGACCTAACTTTTTAGGCAATACTTTTGTTTAAATACCAATTTTAATATTAAACAGTTTTTATCCGGCAAACAGATGGGTGAAGGTCGCCTCTTATTCGGATCTCGTATTATAGTGTTTTTTATTATTTTGTTATCTTTTTGTATAAAAATAAAATGTTTGTTGCTAACAAAATTTTCTTTAGATGCGGGTAAATGCGCTAATATTCAAGAACGTCGAAATTCGATGCATTCTAGAAAGGAAAAGTTGGAGGTAGCTAGCGAGTCTTGCGACTTTGTAAACGAAGGATTTTGTATCGTTACCAAAAAAAAAATATTTAGTAGTCTCCTTTATCAAGCCATAAATATTGCGTCAACTCTTGCGCAAATTATTACATGCAGCTTAAGTCGCGCAACACATGCATCATTCAAGCACGATGTACGATGGTACAGGGGTGGCTAATAGTAAGGCTTAATGTAGTAAATTTGTATGAGCGGTATTTACTAAACATGGCATGTTTTGTGTTTAATGTATTTTTGTGGAGGACCACCTGACGTAACATAAAAAATAGGGTATAACTACCGCTGCCGAAGGAATTTGCCGCACCTGCTGATTTACGTTTAATTTTATTTTGTTTTGTTGTTGCATTTTCTGTTTTTTATCATAATTCTGTCGAAATTCGACCGAGTTTAATCCAGTAAATATTTAAAACCATTACCTATAAGGACAATTTAAGAAGCGGCTTAGTTAGTTGGTATAAACTAAATCTAGACACGCGGCACCCTGTCAAGCCATATTCAATTATTACATAGATAAGTCAGGGCTGCATAGAAAATACGTGGAACTGTATAAATTTTAAATAAACATGTGAGGCAGTTAATAATTTAAATAGTTAACACGTCAAACATAATTAAATTAAAATACTGTTTAGTTAATTTAAATAAGGTTATTATTAAAACAGCAAACTCACTAATTTATTGCAACCTGACCGAAATGTATACTAAGCTAAAAGACCAAATCACTTTGGTGTAAAAAAGAACTCTTACTTATAAATGAACCCATAAACATGACAAGAAAATGTAAAACGGTTGCAGGTGAACGACTATATAAAGGTCGGGCATCACATAACCGCAACGAGCCCGACCACATATAAGCACACCGAGTCCTGCACCGTAGCGCGGCCGTGAGTCGGTTCTGAAATGTACTGTTGTAATCAAATGATGTAGGCTTAATATTACCGCTCCGTGCCCGATACATACCCCCCACCGTATTTTAACAAGTAGACAAACATTGGTTCATTTAATTTCTCGAAATATTAAAACTTATAAAACAAAAGATAACAATGTATTTGTAAGTTTAACTCACATATTATTTACAAGATGTAACAATAAAATTAACTTTACACTTTTTATTACTTATTAAATCACTTTTTGATTATTTGTTTACAACAACTGACTTTTAACAACTAAGTTTAAATTGGAACATTTGTATTTTTCAAAATTTTTAAAAGCACTAAAGCCGTTTTTTAATCAAATACAACCCTAATAAAATAAAATTCGATGAAGAAGCTACCTTAACTCTATCGAAAAAAAATATTATTAAATAAGGTGTGTAAATAAATGAATGGCGAATAAGGGTAGGTAGGTTAAGTAATTTACAAAGTTATGTATTTTTTTAATCGTTACTTTAACCATAAGTTATTAAAAAACCAAATGGTGAAACCTTTGTTTACATGTTATATTTGATATAAAGGACCATTTTTATCCAGTGGGCAGATGAATAAATGTTGTTTCTAATTAAGATTTTAAGATCTAAATAAAAAAAATGGGTTTTAAAGCTAGCACTGCACCTGTCATCGGTATTCATTACAATACAATTTTGTTAAATAATTTAGCAAAAATAAATATTTATATTAAATATTATGGTATTTAATTTTAATATACATATATTAAAGTGTAAATTATTATAAACTTATAAACTGCAATAAATAAAATATTTTCAAATACTTTTTGTTGCACAGAAAAAATAATTTTAGTAATAATTTTAAATTTAACAGAAGTAAATATATTGGGACAGTAAAAAAATGTAACTCTCAAATATATCTTTAAGGTGTATTTACAAATTTTGTTATCTGGAAAGTATCGGGTAACGAGAATGTAAGTCATATCGGCATCGTTGCCAGATTTTCCAGTTTTCCATCGAAAATTGCTACAAAAAAGAGATGTTGAGGATTAAAAATTACTTCTAAATATGCAATTTTAATAATTTATCAAAAAAATATGTTTAATTTTTTTTGTGTGAGAATGGTGAAAATTTAGGTTTCTACATTAATGCCATACATTTCATTATTTTAAATTTCATAGGACATTGTTAAATAGATTTTTAAATTAAGTGGCATTAAAATAAGAAAAATGTACAATGCACTAATGTACAAACAAAAATTTTCACGATTTTAGTAGGAAAAAAAACAAAAAACTTTTTTTAAATAAACAAAAAATGCATATTTAGAGATAATTTCTAATTCAAAACATCTTTTCTTTATAACAATTTGCGATATTAGCAAAAATACAGGCACTTTACTCTTAAGCAAAAATTACATTTTTGACCAAACCTCGTAGATGACTCACACAATTTGATATCTAATAATTGTATTTTAGGTTGTGGATCATGCAAAACTTGTTATACCAGATAACATTTTTTGTAAAATTAATAATAAAAAGTTTTTCATATGACGCCAACTTCAATGACACACTGTATTACGGTTCTCTGCTACACGTTATATTTTTAATATTTTTAATTAAATGCCCTATTTATCTTTACTGCAATAAAATAAGTATGCAAACTTCAGCAGGATTCTAAATTTTTAATATTTAGGTCACTAATTCACACACATACGTACTAATACCAAATTTTTTTTGAGATAATTAGGCTAAAGTACTTTTTGCTTAAAGTGTAGTGGGTCATATCTAAGCAAAAACAAAATTTTAAAAAAATTAAAAATTTACAAAATTTTACTCGCCCAATTTATTGCATGCAAAATAAACAAAATTTAAATAATACATGCAGTACTAAACTGGGAAATCTGGCTGTGCCCATCTCAATATTTTTTCTTTTGGCCTTGGGCTGGTTACCCATTTAGCCAGTCATAAGGTCTTACTTACAAAAAGGAGCCTAGTAGTTTATATTTTTATGTAGCTATAATAGCAATAAGAATAAGGTATGAGCCTATCAAGACAGGGACACACACTTCACAACAGTGAGGATTATCAGGGCGACTTTATTTTTAACACATAGAGAGGACCACTATGTAACGAAAATCACAAAAGGATAAAAATCGGAAAAACAACCTATAGTCTAATAACAATGTGCATCACAACAGTTCTAAAATAAATGTAACCTATAATTTTAAATTTATTCTATTTACAAAAGACATTAGTGCAGTATTTACTTTTGTGTTCTCTAGGGCTAAAAAAGTTTTAAAAAGTATTAGACAATATACAGGGACTATTTTTAAATAGGTAATTCTCTTTTAACACTGTATAAAATGTAATGGGATAGATTTTTCAAATAAAATAGTGTCCAGAAATAATTTCCTTTTGAGATACGGGGTGTTAAAGTTCTAAGAAAAAGAAACCTATTTTATCATAATTTTTCTACCACTCCAGATACTTTCACAAAATTTTGTCCATTTTTTTGGTTATTACATTAAAATTGTTTTATTTTTGCTGTAAAATTTAAAAAAAATACTAGTGGCATTTGAACCAGATTTGTATAAAAATTTCTTTTGAAAAAATGGTATGCCATTGACTTTTTTTAATCAACATAATTTTTGAAATATACATTTACTTTGGGGTTACTTTGGTCTTCTGATATTTACCCGGACGACAAACCGTATTCGCTTAAAAAAATAAAAGCCATTTTAAGGCATGGCAAAATCGCTAAAATCTGATTTGGTGTTTTGTATGTAAAATTCGTTTTTGTCCAACTTCTATTAAATTAAAGTCAAATACTTACATTACTACAATGTTAATGTTAATTAAAAGTTGTTGCTTTTAGGAAGCTATTACACAGTCAAAAACCTAACCTAAAAATAAAACACCATATCAGATTTTAGCGATTTTGCCAAGCATCAAATAACTTATTTTTTTTTCCGTCAAGGGAAAAAATTTATCATTGTGTCTCTGTTAACAGGAACTAAAATGTAATTTTTATATAAATACTTTTTTCCGGACATACCTACATACACGTAAGTAAAGGGAAACATTGAATTTTTGAATAATTTATTATAAAGAACTTACATTTTACACCATATATACAGGGTGTTACTTAATGGTATGTCATAATTTGAAGGAGGCTTTCCTGGACCGATTTTAAGTCGAAAAGTTCATATAAACGTGGACCCTAAAATGCTTAGTTATTAAGATACAGGGTGTTAAAGTTTTATTTTATTTTCACTTTTTAATAAATTTTTCAAAGACGGTTTGAGATATTGAACTGAATTTTGGCACAGGATATTATGGCATAAAAACACACTTTTCAGATGTTCATTTAATTTTTTTGCAACCAGTGGCGTAGCTATGACGAATTTTTAAAACAATTTTACAAAAAAATACTACGCCATTGACTTGGGAAAAAATTATGGTTTTATAATAATTATCAATCAATTATAAACAAAAAAATCCTTCCTTCATTTTTGCCGTAAAACTTACCGTTTGGGAGAAATCGTTAATTAAAAAAATGTCTTATGTACCCCAATTGCATCTAGAAAAATTATTATTGAAATAAATCAAGTTAGCTTTGCTCGTTGCCAGCAATTGTTGTTTTGTTGTTGTAAACATAATGACACTGACGTTAATGATTATTCTTGATTGTGTTAAACTTTTATTTTATTTTCAATTTTAAATACATTTTTCAAATATTTATTTTTAAGCTATTTTCTTACAAACTAGTGAACAAAAAGCAATAACAATTACATAAAATACATACATAATTTACAAAAAATGTTGGAAATGACCACCTCCCGCCTCTATGCAGGCTTCTGCTCTTCTTCAACTTTTTCAAAAATTCCAGGCGTGTTTCGTATAGTTTCACATCTGTCAATAATTCTATTTCTGAGTTCTTCTAATGTCACAATTGGTGTATGATAAACTAATGTTTTTAGGTGTCCCCACAAATAAAAATCTAGGCTGTTCAGGTCAGGCGATCTAGGTGGCCAAAATTGTGGTCCTTCACGGCCTATCCAATGATTTTTTAGGCTCTATTTAAATGCTCACGAGCCAATATGCTAAAGTGGGCGGGAGCGCCATCATGCATAAACCAAAGTTGTTGCCGTAATTAAAGAGGAACATTTTCAAGAAGCAAAGGCAAATCATTTTGGAGAAAATTACAATAATCCTGTCCGTTAAGGCGTCCTGGTAAAAAAAAGGTCCAATTAAATGGTCGGATACGATACCGAGCCAAACTTTCAGTGAAAATTGTTCCTGAAAATGTGTCTCTGTAATCGCATGAGGCTTTTCCTGGGCCCAGTAATGATTGTTATGAAAATTGATTATTGCATTTCTTGAAAAATTTGCTTCGTCCGTAAACAATATTTTGGCATCAAAATGAGGATTTTCTGTTACTTTTTGGAGATACCATCTACAAAATTGCGTACGCGGTTCACAATCTCTAGGAAGCAATGCCCGAACCCTTTGTATGTGAAAAGGATATAACAAAGAATCTCTTAAAATCTCCCATACCGTCTTGTAGCAGATGTTTAATGCCATACCTATTTTTCGCGTACTTGTGGTTGGATCCTCTTCGACTGCATGCAGGACAGCCTCCTCAACTGCCGGTGTTCTAACTGTACGGGGCCTTCCCTCGGAAAAATTATGAATGTTTATAAATATTCGTCTATCTGGGAGAGCGCGATTAGGATACCTTTCTTGATACAAACGCTGCGCCTCCATAGCATTACCATTAGTTAGACCATAAAGGAAATGCATTTGTGTCCTTTCCAAATTAGAATAATTTACCATTTTTTTAACTAGCAAATTGCACGTTTTAAGATCAAAGGAGAAATAAATACAAACTGTCAAGAATGATAATTAACGTCAGTGTCATAATGTTTACAACAACAAAACAACAATCGCTGGCAACGAGCAAAGCTAACTTGATTAATTTCAATAATAATTTTTCAAGATGCAATTTGGGTACATAAGACATTTTTTTAATTAACGATTTCTCCCAAACGATAAGTTTTTCGGCAAAAATGAAAAAGGGATTTTTTGTTTATAATTGGTTGATAATTATTATAAAACCATAATTTTTTTCCCAAGTCAATGGCGTAGTATTTTTTTGTAAAATTGTTTTAAAAATTCGTCATAGCTACGCCACTGGTTGCAAAAAAATTTAATGAACATCTGAAAAGTGTGTTTTATGCCATAATATCCTGTGCCAAAATTCAGTTCAATATCTCAAACCGTCTTTGAAAAATTTATTAAAAGGGAAAATAAAATAAAACTTTAACACCCTGTATCTTAATAACTAAGCATTTTAGGGCCCACGTTTATATGAAATTTTCGACTTAAAATCGGTCCAGGAATGCCTCCTTCAAATTATGACATACCATTAAGTAACACCCTGTATATTAGGAGTCAAGTCAGATATTTTTACCTTTAAAATATTCCAAATAACTACTAAACGACCGCTTTTTGTTTAAAATTTTTAATTTTAGTACGTCAAATTACAAAATTACATTGACAAATACTAAGTAATTTCCTTAAATGTTTCCATAGTAATGCAAGGTCTAATTGTATTTTAAATATACCAGTTGACCAGTTTGAAACTTTTTGACAAATTTGACTTAAATAATTTTCTGACTTTAATATTAGGTTTTTTTTAATATTAAGGCGTTGTTTCTCCCATTACAGAAAAAAATAGTGTAGGTATTATACACGAAAAAAATAATGGATTGTGGCTCTTGGTTTATTGTCTCAACAAAACCGCGAGCTAAAATCTAAGTTTTTTTCCTTGTAAAATAAATAACTATTTTTAAACAAAAAACATTTGTCGTAGATACAGCAAAATATCAATAAACTATATAAAACTTAAAATTTATTTTAAACTAAATGGACTACTGACACCAGTTCCATAAACTTCGAGTCATCAGTGGATAACGTAATTAGATAGCAATTAATTCTCTGACTTTGGCATTCGATGGCAGCTGGGACGATTCCATCATGAGATATTAGTAAAATCTCATAAATTATTTTCCGTGGCTATTTAGATATCGTTATTTAACCAGCACTCTTTTTCAGGCTATTTTTTATAGATATCCGGTTAAATATTGCCCATAAATAATATACAGGGTTATTCGCGATAAATGTATTACTTAACATTTTTTAAAACTCAGCTCAGCTCAGTAATATATTTTTATATTTTGGCGCTAAATTTCGATGATATTGACCTTAATGCGACATTAGCCGACCCGTTTTTGTTCGTCGTTAACTATATTTTTCTCCAAAATTAATATTTATTTATAATAAAATATAGCCTATACCACTCCTGTATAGTGTAGCTTTCTGATTGTTAAAAAATATCCATGATCGGCTTAATATTTCCGAAGATTTGCCTTTACAAACAAACCAGCAAAGTTACAATGTTTACCTCTTTATAATATTCGTACATATAGATATACATAAAGCTCCGGACTCCTTGCTAATTTAAAAAGGAACACTCTATGTAATATTAAATTTTAAATTGTAAACGAATTGTAAATTTTTAGCATATTTTGTGTATCATGTCTTTTACCTAAGCCAAAGCGTTTTTGCTATATGTATGTATTTAAATTTATTTGTTAAAAAATAACGTTTTCAGACTCAAACATATTTATTTATTTTTTTTCATAAAAAAATCTTAATATTTTGATAAAATTTATTTAAAATAGGTTTCAGTAAAGTTTTAGAAAATATTAATATAGGATATTTAAAAAATGTAATTAAAAATGAAATTGAAAAAACTATTAAAAATCTTTTTTTTTTTTGAGAGCTAGTTATAAGTTTAAATATTTTTTGCCAAAATATGTTTTAATATAATTTTCTTTTAGCAAATTTAATTAAATTTTTATGGTAATAGAAGTTGAAGGAAAAATCGTTACGTAGATATAATTGGTGCGTAAAAGTATTCTTTGTTGGATTTTTTTTTATTTGTTATGTTTGGTAAATAAATATTTTTATTTTATTATTTTTTATTTATATAATAATTTTTATTTTAACCACAGGATCTGTATAACTAGTAAAGATTGGACAAATTAATAATACTTTTAATTTAGCTTTTGAAAGTTTGCCAACCATCGCCGTATGCATTATGCCTAAACTGTATTAAAAGAAAAAAAAATATTACACATCTGCGTTAGTTTTACTTAAATTAAATATAACAAAAAATAGTTTTTTTCGTTATTTTAATTACTTTTGGTCAAGTAAAACTTTACAAACTATATTAACTTTGTACAACTATAAATTATTTGGATTTAGCTATGTTGTATATGTTCTCGTATATCTAAATTATTAGTTAAAACGCTTATATTTAGAATTAATATACGCTTTTTATATTTAAAACATTACCGATTAGTTAATAATATTTATTGTATGGCTTCTAAAATTATGTTATTTCTTAAACATTAAGTATTTTTGAAATCAAACCCGTTACTATAGATACCTATACATATTTTGTACGATTTTTTTAAATACATCTCCCTGATCTGATCTTAAGCTATACATAAGAATTTTGGCCAATAAAGAAGGGATTTTCGTAACTAACAGCCGTCTACTTGAAAATTGTGGAATTTTCGATCGGTATTAAATTCCCCTGCCTGCCAATTGATTTGGACATAAAAAGAGCCGCTATTATTCGGCTTTGCGTTGTGCGATTTTTTCTTCTACATTTTTTACGCATTTTAATTACTTGAATTTATTAATCATATGTTTTGTATTGGTTTGACGAATTCAATAAATTAATGGTATTTATTTGGGTACACGCCAAGTCAGAATATAAAAGCAAAAAAACAAAATTTTTACACGATTTGACACTTTAGCATTAACCAAGGCAGCTAAAGTGTCTTCGGAAAAACTCAAAATTAACATACCCATGACCTTTTTGTATTACAAATAATAAATACTACAATAAACTCGTCTTCTTGGAAAAAATATAGCATGTAACAGATGCATAAAGTGTCTTTTTTTACTCATGAGATTGCCACACTCGCCTAACGGCTCGTGCTGTCAAACTTCCCATTCGTGAAAAAAGTATCACTTTATGCACTTGTTACATAAATTACTAGTATGATACTAGTGTTATAAAGTACTTTTTCTACTAGCGCGTGAAAAGCAGCACTTTACCGCAAGCAATTTAGTTTGTGTCACTTTTTCGCACTAGTGCGGAAAAGTATAAAAATGTCAAATATTAGTCAGTCACAATAAAATATTTTGATGTACTTCATATTTAAAATGAAATTTTGCTTTGTTATGGTAGGATAATAGGCAGCATTGTGTTAACATAAAAGAAAAATTAATAAAATTTAACTTTTATGCTTTCCTTATGTTTGTAAAAAAATAGCGTTCCTAACACGTGCCGACAGTGCTTTTTCCGCACTTGACTGCTTGCGGAAAAGTAGCACTTTTAGTACTGGTTAGAAAATATACTATTAAAACACTAGTGTGATATATGTTATAATGTCATTCAAGCAATGTTTTTAAGTAAGGATCTTTTTAAATTTTATAATTATTATAAAATTTATACAAATCTACTAGGTAGGTGATTTTTAATATAAAAATATTATCGGGCAGAATAATATACCGCAATAAGGAAAAGTATGTATTACCCTAGTGTTGCAAAGTTTTCAATTGTTTCCTTATTTTTTTCTGTAAAATAAAATAAAAAATACTTTTGGAAAATAATTTGTAGACGTAGGAAAAATAATGTACATACATTGTGAAAATGACTTTCTTACACTAGTGTAAAATTAGTCAATTTCTACACTTGTACTGTAATACTACTTATCATCACGTACGTAATGTTAACATTTTCGACTATGTTAAAAAATTAGAAATATTACTTTTTTGACATAAGTCAAACGACGATAACGTCGACAATCTGACCATACCTGCTAAGTGCAATTTTATAGTAGGTAAAAAAAAAAGCAGAAATTGCCTTCCTCAAATAGATGTATTGTTGGTGGTTGGTATTGTTTCGGCTCAATAATGTCAATATAATCTTTTATTTGTAGTAAGCAGAATTTACTTTATGTGTTATTTAAATACAATGCTTACTACGTTAAAAAGTCATTTTGAAAAAAATGTCAGTTAGCAGGTATTGTCTGATAGCCAAAGTTTCGACCCACGAAAAAAAAATCCAAAAATAATCCTAACAACCGTCGCAGATCAAGCCTATTTGACGGCAAGATTTTGCTTACTTGACTTCGTGTCTAATGTTTTAGAGAACGGCCAGGATAACGAGCGGGCTAACGACAAGCAAGCAAGCCATTTTTTGAGAAGCAAAGGCTGCATGTTAATTTGAGCCTGCTTGCTAAGTGTCGTGGTGTAGTTACTTGCATTAACGCATTAGCGTTTAAAAACCCGCTCACTCGATGGTCGTTTGCTCGCTCTTTGGTCTGGCCTTACACTCAAGGTCAAAACAACACACTAGGCGCTCAAGTCTCGGTCAAGATCGTTTGACTAGGTAAGGTTGCCTCATTACGTCACATATGTACCGCACTGCTGGTTCCTTGGCGCCAACATAGCAAACAAGGATGTTTAGAGGGATAATACTATGAGGGCGAAAGAGCGCGATATACAATATTTAAAAATCAGGTAGAATAATCATTGTTAAATAATTTATTAATAGGAAATAAAGAAGTTACGGTAACAACTGGAATTACCAGTATTTAAAAGTATTTCTTTAATATTGACAAAAAACACAAACTACACTGTTAAAAATTTCATTAAATAATGAGCAAAATACATATGTGACGTATGATCCGCCATGTTGCAAGGCTTACGAGGCAACCTTACCTAGTTAAACGATCTTGAGTCTCGGTATTCTCACCGACCAATTAAATATTTTAGAACTATTCACATTAGGCGCTTCGCTCTGGGTACGCTCAGGTCATAAACCGGTCATTTTTGTCGCTAATATTTTAAACAAACCGTGATCAAACCTCTGTGTTTATACCGGGTATACGAATCTATATGAAAAGCCATAACTTCTCGAGTATAAGATGTATGAAAATTAGATTTAGTATAGATAAATGGTATAAAGTTTACATATGTAAGTATACTGTAGTTGCACCCAAACTAAATTGATTATAGGTTGATCATTGTGTGTGAATAGCATACACAATTTTTGATCGTGACTGAACGCTGAGCAAACCGTAACCTGAGCGCCTGCTGCATATAGCATGTAAAATATTTGACCGGTCGGTGAGCGTACCGAGACCTGAGCGCGTAATCTGCTTTGATCTTAAGTGTCGGTGCGGCTCCCTCGCTTGTCGCTTGCCCGATCTTTAGCCTGGCCGTTTCGTTAATCATCCAGGTTAACACCTTTTAGCGCTATAAATGTTTGGTGGCATATTTATTTGACTAATAAAAATTAATTTTCCTAAACAGCCCGTAAACAATAAAATGTTTGGTCAAATAGGTTTGCCATGTACCAAAAATTAAATCGTTTTTGGTTTTGTTTGATGTCCTTGCTATATATAAAAATTGCTGGACATATTTGATCAAAATTTGAAATCGTTAACGTTCTGCCGTTGTGTATGGTTCAGGTTGTTAAATGTCCAAAGAAAATTCTAGGAAATTAATGAAAAACAAAACTTAGTTGAAGGACTGTGGTTTTTAGGCAATTAAATTCTTGTCTTGGAAAATGGATTAAAGTTATTATTTTATCGTTTACCGTCTGCTTTAGATTAACGTATTTTTGATTAAAGAAAATAATAAAAAAGTAGTTGTAAATAAAATATCAACCCCGGTCAGAACTTTCATTACTCCGTCGAGAAATTGTTCAGCTTAGCACTACGCATCTCGGTAAACCATTCTTTTGTCACCACAGTGAAGGTACGATTTTGAACACGGCAACAGACTGCAAGCCACCGACGATAGCGGCAGAGCCATTTACATTACCAGCACACTACTACTTACTCTCGAGGGCGAAATAAGTATAACATTCTGCCGCTGCCGTCGGCGGTTTGCAGTTGAAAAACTTTCTACCATGGTATGTAGTGCACTATTACATATTTTATTTGCAATTTTATTAAATATACCGGGTGTCCTAAAACACACTTTTCATTGTCAAGTTAGGTTTTAAAATAAGTTATTTTTTGTATCTTGTTCTGAAGCGAGGTTATTTTGTAAATAAATAGATTTGGGACACTGTATACATAAAATACTAAAATATTATTTAAATAAATAATAAAGTTAAACAAATAATATTTCTAAACGTGCCTAAATCAAGACTGTTTTGAAACATAATACCGGCCAAAATTGCCATGTGTATAAAAAGCGGGTACCTAAATCCTTTTTTATTGAGCAAGCTTTTCCCGTTGTTTGAGTCAGATTGAACAATATTGGCGTTACCTTTAAGAAATTACTACGTCCGTCAGAAGCTTTTGTAAAAAGAGAAAAAATAGATTTTTCTACATTTGGGAAATAGAAAGTTAAGCTAAAACATAGCTAAATTACCAAATAAAAGGCGAAGTGGTAAAAAAGATGTCAAAATAATGTTTTACATTTTGTATTGTACGCATTTTTTTACATTTTAAACAACAAAACAAATATTTTAAGTTTAATACATAATATTATTTAAACAATTTTAAATAAGCAGAAATCTATTTTTATTCATTTTTTTGATCATTCTAAAATCTTACTTTTTTAATCCCACAAAATCATTTTAAATAAATATTTTTGCTTGCACCCTTAATTTTGATGATTTTTTTTTACTAAATAATAATTACCTAAATAATATTTTATTAGGTAAATTTATTAACATTCAAAAATTTAGTGTTAAATCAGTTAAAAGAAAAGCGCCTACACAAAATTATTTAATTTACTATTTTTTTCACCTTTTAATACTTAAGAAATTTTATTCTAGGGTACATTTCTAACAGACTGTAACACTTTTATTACCATACTAAATAAAAAAAAATCTTTATATTACTAAAAAACAACAAATCTTTTGTCCATATATAAAAATAAAGTTGTTTTTATAAATGCAAAAATCCTACTTAATTTATAATGAAATAGACTTCGTATAGCTAAAAGTAAACGATACGGAAAAAGAAGAGTTTTTGCATTTGGTATGTTTTCCAATCATGTTGGGTTTAAATTAATTTTTAAAAGTTACGGGAGTAAACGGAAGTTATACGAGAGGAAATAGGTGTATGCGAGTTGCATACTATACATTTTCTACGTCTATTGATATATCACTGACAAATATTTTAATAAAATTTTCTTTTGGATTTACATGAATACAAACACTAAATTTTATATCCCAGTTTGTGACAGATTATTTGTTAGCTATGGCATATTATAGTTTTGCGAATTTTTTATCATACAGTGTGTCCGAGAATAGGTGTAACAAGAGGACAAATGGATCAAAAATTTGGGAATTTTTAATCGTCCTTATGGGAAAACTGGCCCGAAACTAATAAATACAAATTTTTACTCCGATTGGTAATATACAGGGCGAGTTATAACTACAAATATGAAAAATGACCAAGAGTAAAGTAGCTTTGTTTTTAAAAATAAGACAGAATTTTATAGGAAAATGTTGTTGAGAATTTAATTTTAGGTCAAAATATAAAGTTAAAGAATTAAAGTAAAAAAATATTTTTGGTAATTTTTAACATTTGGTATTAACAGTTTTGAAATACTTGGGCTAAGGCATCGAATTAAAAAAAAATATATATTTAAAATTAATAAATTTCCCAAATTTTCCCTAAATTTTGCTTGCTGTTGCCAATTATTTAAGTTGTAATGCGTATTATAAAAAATTGTCAATTACATTTTTTTACTCTTATGCTTTAACTTCAAATTTTGACATAAAATTTAATTCTCTACGACATTTTTAAAAAACGAAGTATTCAGTTTTCGGGCATTTTTAAGATTTTTAGTTATAACTCGCCCTGTATAATACCAATTGAAGTAAAATTTTGGATTTATTAGTTTTGGATCATGCGACCAGTTTTTCCCAAAATTTTGTTTTAAAATTCAAAAGTTTTTGGCCCATTTGTCCTCTTGTAACACCTATTCTGGGACCCACTGTATATGTTTGATTTTAATATCAGTTAATTTTACGTGCTCATAAGATATTATATACTTATATGTAACAAAAAAATAGTAACCTTGGCTGAAGAGTCTTGATTAGAAAACGAGGTTCTCAAAAACGCATACAAATTTAGAGCACTTTATAACAGCCGTGGGTAATGGATATGGGTAACGGCTGTGGGTATTGATCCATATTACCTGTTTAAAATTACAATAATAATGTGTGAATTTTTTAGGAGTCGAAAAAATATTTTGCATTTGCTGGTCACTATCTTTTCCTTTAACGTCTTTAAATAAATTTGCGTCCGTTCATGGCCACCTAGATGCACTATTAAAAATGGCTTTAAAAAAACAACCGAAAGTAACCGGGAAGTAAAAAATATAAGAAAAATTTTTGTTTTTATATTACAAACCTATTCATATCAAGTTTAAATAACCGTTTAAAATATCATGCATCTAAGGAATTTAAAAAATGGATATACAGTTATAAGAATGATACCAAAAAAAAAGGCAAAAAAAATTCCCTTTACCCCCCGCGCCCCCATGACACATGACAACTTGTGAAAAATATTTTTATCTCATTTTATAGGTGACCTAAAATGATTTCAAAAAATGGGTAAAAACCATTTTCCGCACTCTCTACATGGCGAGGGGAAAGTAAAATAAATATGATCTAAATTTTAAATGTCTGTAACATCTGTGCGATTTGGGATAATTAAATAAAATTTTGATGGTAGATACGTGGTACGAGTAAGTTTATAAGGGCATATATATAAAAGCAAACTTAATATTTAAAAAAACAGTAAGGTACACTATTAAAAAAAAACAAAGTGTATTGTTTGTCTAAATTAATTGGTAGACAGCGGAATTTAATACGGATCGTAAATACTATAAGCATGCCTTTTATTGAGCTTAATTTCTTTTTATTTCTTTGAACTAAATCGAGCAATATCGGCATTGCTTTTATAGAGCTACCGACAACCATTTAAAGTTTGAATTTTTATTTTAAAAATAAAAATTTAAGACAAAAAAAACATTTAAAGCTTAAAACAGGAAGTTAAAGGTTTAATTATTTATAGAAATAAAATAAATTTAATTTCTCTTACATGAATAAGACTTTACTAATGATAATAATGACACTTACATCGTTCTGGTAAGTAAAAAAGTGGTGCTCATAATTAAATATATATCACTTAAATACAAAAATTTATTTTCAGAAATTGTATTTGGCGCAATTTATTAACTTTGTATAATTTTTTCTTTGCTGTCGCAGCATTCACAAGGGTCCCGATTTTTAAGCATAAGAGAACAGAAAGTTCCCCAAGAGAAAATGTTTTTTCTCTTTTCAAATTGCCTACTTTTAACTGTAATAGAAAAGGGTAAGCCATAGGTAAATTTTATACCTTTTTTTTGAAAATGTTAACTCCCTAAATCAGTCCGCTCCCTGATATTTTTTGTTCTTACACTCTAAAAAATAAAAACACCTGACCCAAAATTTCTACTGTTTGTTTTATTTTACTAGCCCTTGCCTTTTTAATAAGAAACTCAACAATATGCCAATTTTATTATAACCATGTTATGTTTAAAACTTCGTTAGGTCTCAATGTTTTTAACAAGGGCAAGTTTTATTTATATTTTATGTACAATTGTTAATATTTTACTATTGTTTTTGTTTAAAATTGTACTAAGTCCAATGCTTATTGATTAGATATTATTAGTTCATAATGTACCATTTTCAAAACGTGTCGGTTTATCAAAAATTTCTAGGAAAGCTTTTATGTAGAGCGTTCAATTTTAAACAAGATAGTGATTAGGTCTAGCCTATTTGATAGACCTTTACAAAGAAATGAAATTCTAAACTCAAAAAACAAGTTTTGCCATTCTAATCATATTGAGGAGCTCCAAATCCAAACGCAGTATTTGATAAAATACAATTTTGGGAGTATCACACAATTTTTACTTCGTGTTTTACTATTTATGTTCAAAAAGTTTTTTATTTCAAGTATATGACATTATAAATATATAAAAATAACATATTTTAATTGGAAAACGTTTCAAAATTCATTACATTCATACATAAAAAACCCGAAGCAAAAATTGTGCGGCATTCTAAAAATTGTGTTTTATCAAATACTGATTTTTAATTTGAAGCTCCTTATATGGGAAATTTAAAATGTTTCATGCGGCACCTTTTAATTGTTTTACCATTTTTACCAATATTTTTAATATATTTAAAATAAAATGTCGTTTTTTTGTACTAGTCTAAATTCAATAAATAATACTTGTTTTTAAAGTAACCATAATATGCTAAATCACGACACACCAGTATTTATTAAAATATAAATTTTTTAACATATTAGGTAAGCTTTTTATATAAAATATATTTAAATCCCCGTCTGATACTTTGTATTCCACTGACACATTCTCAATTGCGGAAGTAATGCGGGAAGTCGATGTGCTCTTGCGGAAACCGATTTAGGACGCGGATTTGTCTTGTTAGGAACACAAAATTGCCCTTAAGTACATAAGATTGACAGTTGTATTAAGCTTCTTTATCAAAATTATCAAAAATTTGGTTATAGAAAAAATAAGGTGGTTTTTCGTTACATATTCATTTTCTAAAAACGTCTTATTATGTAACAGTAATAATTGTTTATTTATATATATATATATATATATATATATATATATATATATATATATATATTTATATATATATATATATATATATATATATATATATATATATATATATATATATATATATATATATATATATATATATATATATATATATATATATATATATATATATATATATATATATATATATATATATATATATATATATATATATATATATATCTATATATATATATATATATATATATATACTAACCAAATGTTTGTTTGTTTACGGGTCATAAACAATGATTTTAGTTCTGGTTAGTTCTGTATGTATTCCTATGTATTTTTTTACGCTGAATCTGAATTTAACCTCAGAAATTTCATCACGGCCCGTTAGGGGCGGGAAGATCGTGTTTCAGACGTAACAATTACAACAGTGCTATTTTCATGTACATTGGAATTCTGGACCCTACACTATGCGCGTTTATGGCCTTTGAAATTCTCCATTTGGGACCAAAAAAATGATCCTTTAGGGGCCGATAAACAGTTTTTAGACTTACCAATCACAAAAGTGGGATTTTTATTTCTAAGATTTGGAACTCACTCTGTGCTCGAATAGTTTTTGGCCATCTAAAATTCCCAGTTTGGGGCCGGAAAAATGACTCTTAGGGGTTGAAACTTCGGGATATAGACGTAGCAATCTCAACGATGACATTTGTATGTACTTTTAAATTAAGTACATAAAAATTACAATATTTCGATTGGGAAGTCAAAACCGCGCTTTCCCGGCTTCTAAAAGGCCATTTTCCCTGCAAACTGGCAATTTCAGCTGGCCAAAAACTATTCAACTCCTCTGTTGTAATTGCTTAGTCTAAAAAACTATATTCCGGACCCTAGGGGGTCATTTTCCGGGTCCTCACCTAAGAAACTTTTGCGCATTGTGTAAAGTCCAGAATTTCAATGTACATGAAAATATCTATGTTGCGATTGAAACGTTTGGAATATGATTTTCCGGCCCCTAAGGGATTAGTTTTCCGGCACAAACAGAAAATTTTAGTTAGCTCTAGACCTGTCGCGCACAAATCCGGTTTTGGATTTAGAATGCACCCTTGACACCGTCTTATCTCGAAAACCGTATTTTAGGGATGCCCCTGGTGCTAATTTTAGATGTGTAGGATCATTTCTGAGCTCGGATTCTAATTTAGGGTCGAATAATACATTATGTATAAACTTTCTTTTTTTTGTGGGGCTATGTAATATTTGAATGCGTTTGTTTATTTATAAGTATAAATATTTAAACATGGCTTTTATTTTTTTATTTAAAAATATATAAAGAATATAATTAAAAAGAAATCTTTTTAAATATTTATTATTAAAAAGTATTTTAATAATATTTCTTATAAATTTAAAACTATGGAATGTTTTGTTACTTGTACTTTTAAGATACTGCCAGTTAATAACAAATATATATTTTTGTTAAATTGGGTAATTAACTGTGCAGGGTGTTTTTTTTAAGTTGCGATTAAAGGGGTGTAGGCTAAGGGGTAAAAGGTCCCGTCCTCATTTTAGTGTTTATTTTTAAGGCGCCAGCTGGTCAATTTAATTGGTTTAGAAAATACAGGAGGATCCCTAATGTTATTACTTTAGATTAGACTAAACACTACAAAAAAGACTGGTCACTTATCTCAGTTTTTTTGTATTGCTTACCGGTTTGTCTATAGTTTTTACCATAACAAAAAAAAACCTGTACAAACAATTCTTTTAAACTATACATAAACCCTTAATAATATTATTGTTTTAAATAAACAAAATATATAAATAATTTTTATGATGAAAAAAAAAATGTTTTATCTCTGTTAACAGGTAATAAAATATGACTTTTCATAAAATTACTTTTCTCCCGAATATATTTACACGTAAGTAAAAGTGAAAGTTTTATTTTAGAATATTTTAGTAAGTATACAAAACTATTTTTACTTTTTAATATTTAAAATAACAACTTATCAACCACAATAAGTCTCTTTTAATTAAATTCACAAAATTACAGATTTACATTGACAGACATATGATTACTTTAAATGATTTTATAGCAACGCAGATCTAATTGTCGTTTTAAATACAACAACCTTGTAATTTAAAACTTTAAATTTTATCAATAATTTTCTGGCACTAATATACTGTTGCTTTAACATTAAGTTGTCCCGTCACAGAACAAAAAATAGTGTATTATACACGGAAAACATTTTAGATTTTAGCTGTCGAGCTAACATATTAAATGGAAAACAGGCGACTTGCCGATAAGGATGAAAACGCCCACTGATGTTGCCATAGCGTTTGCAACAAGTCGGCCGACCGATGTGCAACATTCAAGATACAGTCGGCCAACAAATGTTTTCGCTGATTGTATCTAAGTCTGTACGTGGCTTAAGTCAGCATAACAATATGACTCTGCGGGTAAGAATAAAAAAATTGCTAAATTTTAATAAATAAATGAGGTACTGCGATTTTAATAAATGCATTTTTCTTGGTCTAGGTATTACAAAACTATGTAAATGAATAATCCAATGTAATGGTAGGTTTACATCTGACATATGACATGATATTTAAGTCAGAGAGACAATTCTGGCTAATGTAAACGGTCAAAAATTTATGTCTGAATGAATTTTTTATTGTTTACATTTCTATTTGACATAAATATCATGCAATAAATGTCAAATGTAAACCTACCATAAGGCTATTTTTCAAAATCAGCTCAGGGAGCATTTTACTTCAGTTCGATAAATATTAGGTACCTATATAAAACTCTTTCCCTATTTTGTTTATTAAACATGAGCATTGGTGTCCTTAGATCTAAACTAAAACAAAAAAAAATAATTTGAATACGTTATTGAAAAATTGTAAGTTTAATATTAAATTGCCTCGCCTCCTCTTACATTTCATAAGCGAGACGCACGGCTCAGCTACGCTGTGGACTCATTGCGGTTATGTGTGGCCAGACCTTTATAAATACTAACCGCTAAGAAATAAATACCTTTTTTGTTAAAGAAAAATATAATAAATATTTTATAGTTTACGGTTTAAGGTATAAAGCATGTAATGCCTATTTTTATTCACCTTAAAAACTTAAGGCATAACTAACGAAAAGCTTCATTAAAAGCTAAATAAAATTAAACTTTACTTTCTAAAAAAGCTAAAAGGGTTTTCTAACATGAAACATTTTACGATGTAATAAAAATGTGCAAACTAGGGAAAATTCAAACTTTAATATAGGTAATATATAAGAAAGTTACGGAAAAGTCTTACGACCTGGGCGAAAAAGCATTTGCTTAAACTTATAATTTAGGAAAAATGGGCATTTGGGGATTCATGATTACTGCACGCTTTTTAAATAACTCGTAAAACTTAAAGTAAGTTTTGTTGCATTAGATTGCCATAAAATTAATAAAATACAGTGTGGTCCATTAAGTGTGCAAGGAATGGAAATATCATCAAAAAATTATTCGTTATAAAAGTGCGTGTATGTTTATATGTACTAAGAAATTAATGGGACTTACTACCAATTAAATCGGTTATTACTAAAACATCTTAGGTATTTTTAGGGTATTTTTTAATTACCAATTTAATTGTAATAATTTAACCATCGTTTAATAATGTTTTCAAATATTTTTTTATTACAATTAAAATGCTAATATGTCTGTATTTACAGTGATTTTAAAAGAAAACGGTACAGGATAATAATTAAAATAAAATATACCCTACTTGCAAAAAAAAAAGAAAATAAAGGAGTTTAATAATCAAAGCAAAATATTGAATTTTTTACCGGAATAAAACACACGCAATAAAAGTAGACAAACCGTCTTACCCTGCATATTCCTGACTAACTGAACCGCCCTTTACCTAAATATTTAAGGAAGCATTAGTATGAGGTTATTTAGTCCCGTTACACATGAGACGCACGATCGCCCTACGCCTGATGCATTGAAAGTAATGTAACCTTTCACAGGTAGTTGCGGCGCGTATGTGTTGGGTTCCATTACTTTTATTGAAATTTTTTTATTAGGCGTAGGGTGTTTTCAAGTTTTAGGTGTAACGGGAATCAGTGGCCCAAAAATCATTGACACTGTGGCAACAGTCTAAAAGACATAATTAAAATATTTGTTCTTCCTAACGAAGCGGGATAGATCTGTTTTTCACATGACGTACTCACATTATATCACTTTATCGTCCCTATTATTTAAAACATTACCTTTTTGAACACCCTGTATTTTTTCCTTTATTTATACATAATCAGCCAGTCAAAAATGTGTGAAAAGGAGATGGTCTAACGCAAATTCCGGCATGCAAACATTTCGGATTTAATGAATAATGGTACTTGCTTCTTAATTACAATAGTCGTCGATATACCTATAAAAATAGGTGATACAGAAAATAGTTTTATTTATAGCAGCACTTGTTAATACTTCTTATAAACCTCTGTCTAAAATTTTAAATAACTTAAAACGTAAATGAAAACAATAAAGTAACTAGGCACGTCACTACACAAATTTATTATATCTCACAATTAACGAAGTAAGACAGCCCAGCGGTTTCGTTTAATATTTTCACCGATTTACGTTTATTATGTTAGTCATCCGATTTATCAGCTGGTGGTTTTTTTAAATTATTTGGCACCGGTTCTTTTCTTTTGGGTGACTCAATGTTTTACCCTGAAAAATAATGTAAAAGATGTAGTTTGTGTAACTATTTTTGTATTCAGAATCGCACCAAAAACATAAATGTGAAAAAGGTGAGCCAAGTTTAATACTAAAATTATTCTTGGCTGTGGACCCGCAAAAGAATGGAGCTTTAAATCAGTGCAAAGTTCGGTACAAACATGTATTGACTTGGCCAGGTTTTAATATGTACATCAGTAATTGTTTGAAGTTATTCAACTTATTTAAATATTTTTTTAATCTGATGAAATGAAAATAAATTTAACCTAATTTAACATACATATTTGGATTTTGTACTGAACTTGGCACCTATTTATTCTCCTCATTCTTTTGCGGCAAAGTTCACAGCCAAGCATAATTTAAGTATTGTACTTGGCTCACCTTTTTACATTTATGTTTTTGGTGGAATATCATTATTTTTGTAAATAAAATTGGGTAAGTATTTTGATTGATTTTTTTCGTTTCCGCTGAATAATAGTTTTCTTTTTTGCTATTGTCTTAATTTTCCTAAATCTTAGAAATAAGAGCCCCAAATCATAGTTCAAATCCCCTAGATCTTTTTCTTACTACCAACCCCGAACTCTATGAAACATCTGTCACAGCACCCCTAGGTGGCTCAGATCATGGCTTAGTTACTATATCTTACCCTGCACATCCCGGGGTAAATGAATACATGCCACCACGCACCGTATGGCACAACAACTCAGCCGACTGGGATGGCCTAAGGGACTTTTTCGCCACTTACCCCTGGAATTCCATCTGCTTTTCTTCTCGCGATCCTTCTTAAATTTGCAATAAACTAACTGAATCAATTCAATTGGGCATTGAAACCTATATTCCACACACCATCAAGAACCCCAAACAATCCAATAACAAACCCTGGTTTTTCAAATCTTGTGATAAAGCTAGAATTTTAAAAGTTCAGGCTCACAAGAAGTGTCTACAGGATCCTATTCCAGAAAACCGACATGCCAGCATTAAAGCAAGAAACTACTACAATCAAACAATTTCTGAAACCAAAGACTCCTTCGACAATCGTATTAAAAACAAAGTTCTTTCTTGCTCAAATGGCAGTAAATCTTTCTGGTCCTTTGCGAAAAACATAAGTAGGAATTTTTGTACCAGTTCTTTCCCACCACTAACTTTGGAAAATAAAATTATTTCTACCGCTAAAGGAAAGGCAGAACTATTTGCCAAACAATTTGCTGCCAATTCAACCCTTGACCCTCCCGTAAATCATCCAATTCCAGCGGTTACCCCAGTTCCTCATAAAATGCCCGAAATTATTTTAAAAATAAAACACATTAAGCGTATCCTTTCTTCCCTTAACACCAAGAAATCGTCTGGGCTGGATGGCATACCAGCAATCGTTTTAAAAATGTGCTCCAGAAATTGCACCAATCTTAACTCGGCTCTTTCGAATTTCTTACGACACAGGTATCTTTCCGGAGAGCTGAAAAGCTGCACCTGTTCAACCTATTCCCAAGAAACGATCTAAATCCCTTCCATCTAACTATAGACCAATTTTAATTCTCTCAGTTCTTTGTAAAGTAATGGAAAAATTAATTAATTCACAAATTCTTAAGTACTTAGAAAAATTTTTGCATGACAGGTAGTATGGATTTCGCCACAAAAGATCTACAGCAGATCTTCTTTCGTTCGTATCACACTGTTGGAATAAGTCTCTTGAGTTTCTAGGTGAGTCCCAGATCGTTGCTCTTGATATATCCAAAGCTTTTGACCACGTCTGGTATGCCGCACTTCTTAATAAACTTCCCTCTTATGGTCTTTCAACTAAACTCTGTACCTGGCTCTCTAGTTATCTATCTTATCGACGTATATCAGTTTTTGTGGACGGCCATTCTTCAAGCCTTCACCAAGTAAATGCTGGAGTCCGTCAGGGCTCAGTTCTGGCACCAACATTGTTTCTTGTTTACATCAACGACCTTCTCTCGTCCACAACTAATTCCATTCATAGTTTCGCCAAAGATAGTACCCTACACTCCAGTTTTTAGGTTCCTAAACCCCTCACTAAACCTGACTTGGAAAATAAACGCAGAGCGATGCAGATATCTCTTTCGCATGATCTTAATTTAATATTGGATTGGGGCGCCAAAAATCTCGTCCACTTTAATGCATCCAAAACACAATCATGTTCCTTGTTGCGAAAAGAGTCATCAAATACTCATCCTCTACTTATGAGCGGCCAAGTTTTACAAAGCAAAGACACCTTTAATCTTGTAGCACCAAGTGGTTTTGTGTAATATTACACTCTGCGCGCTTAAAGTCGGCTTGACACGCTGCTGCGCAACAAATGGAAAACTTTTTTATTTGCAATTTGTCAGAAAATTTAATTCTTTATAAAAGTTGGTGTATGTTTCGAAACTGTATTGGCAGTAGCAGAGTTGGGCAGAATACTGAAAATTAGTATTCGAATACGAATACTGAAGAAAGAGAGTATTCGAATACCAAATATTTGAATACTTGGAAGAAAAAGTATTCGAAATACCCGGAATCGGTATTCGAATACTGGAAACAAAAAGATTTGAATACTACAAAAACAAAACCACTTACAAAATCAAAGAGCAAGAGCTTTTTTCCCTCTTTTTCTTCCCTTTTCTTATTCAAATCATGGCAATTTTAGTTTCGGATACTACGCCAGTATTCGAATACACAAAAAAATATTCGTCGAATACTTCTAAAGTACGAATACAGAATCCCGAGTACTGAGCAACATAGTATTCTGCCGAATACCAAACACACAAATGTATTCAAATACTATTCGAATACCGGCAAAATGTATTCTGAATACTATTCAGAATACTGAGTATTCGAATACGACCCAACTCTGGGCAGTAGTTTTATTAAAAGTTAAATGATATACAGAGTAGATCAAAAAGCAAAAACCGCTAAACCCCTAAGATTATAAAAACGTGCATAAAAATTCTTTATTTACCTTGTAAAATTTTTGTTGCAATTTTTATTTATGAAAGTGTGGAACAGATAAATTAAAATTAAAAAATAAATAAATAAAAACTTAAGTAAAAGGCCCTTATTTTGTATTTAGGCATAACATTTAATTTTAAATAACTTTTTTAATTAACAATTTTTGTATTTTTTCAAAATAAGGGTACTTCACTTTTAAACAGTTTTTAAGCTTTTTGACACTTTGCGCTTGTGGTTGCTTCGATTGTATCGGTAGCATCGATTACCGGAGTAAACCAGTGAAAATGGGTGACAGGGCACGCGGTGTTCTGCTCGGGCGTAATAGACCGAGCAGCAACCATCCACACAATAAGCCCTAAGGCTGCAGTGCACCACCTAGGGGAGGGCAACAGTCGAAACCTAGATGGGATGACCCCAAAAGGATGGTAAAATTAAAAAAAAACATATTTTTGACCTACCCTGTATCCCATAAAACTTTAAATAAAACTAACTACTGCTAATACAGTTTCGGCCCATGCACCAACTTTAATGAAGATAACATTTTCTGACAAATTGCAATTAAAAAAGTTTTCCATTTGTTGCATACTTAATGGACTACACTGTATATGTTTCTTAAAGCAGAAAAAAATTGATGCCAGAGTAAATAATGTTTAATTAGACTGAAAAACCAAGCAACAATCCAGACTTAAGCAGTAGTTTATTACCGCAAAAATTCGACAAAACATAACATTTTCGAACATATCGGATTAATCAAAAACTTTGTTTTTTTTTTTGTTAATTGTTACATCACCTATTTTTACAATTAATTTCTAAAATATTGTTTATAAGAATGCAACCACAATAAAATAATCCAGGTAAATCATTGAAAAATCCTACTTCGAGTTCTCTGAAAATGAGTTTTACAAATTGATGTTTTTTGTTGTTGTTACACACTTTTAAATAGGAAATTATATTACCTAATTTTTAAACAACCCATTTTATGGATGTTTTTGTGTGAACCCGGAATATTAAATAAGGTAGATATTTAATTTTTCTCGAAAACCGGATACAAAACAGATTTAGGAAGTAAAAAGATTTATCCATATCTGCTGAATTAGAAAAAATTATTTATTTATTATTGCACAAGCATCTGTGCCGTACATTCTTTTAGTAACAATAATTATTTGTTTTAGTGCCGCCTCAGATGCAACTGGACTACATAAACCTAAAAAAATTGGGGCTAAATTAACCCCTTTAAACCTGAATTAAATAAATTAGGATAATAAATATAATATTTAAATTGCAACAGCATTAAATAAAGAATATTTAAAATAATTATACTAAATAGTTATTTATTATACAAGAAAAAAAAGCTCTAGATTTTTGCTCGAGCTTGTGTTGCCTCTGACGCAAAGCGAAGGAAGACAAAAACCGAGAGCTAAAATCTTAAACGTTTTCCCTGTATACTACACTTTTTTTGTGTGAAGGGAAAAGTGACAAGTCACTGTTAAAAATACATGGTATAACAATATATTAAGTAAGAAAATCAATGCTGTGAAATTTAAAGTTTTAAACTAAAATCGGGTCATTTTTATAGTAACAGCAATTGCAACAGCATTAAATAATATAGAATATTTAAAATAATTATACTAAATAGTTATTTATTATACAAGAAAAAAAAGCTCTAGATTTCGCTCGAGCTTGTGTTGCCTCTGACGCAAAGCGAAGGAAGACAAAAAACCGAGAGCTAAAATTTTAAACGTTTTCCCTGTATATTACACTTTTTTTGTGTGAAGGGAAAAGTGACAAGTCAATGTTAAAAATACATGGTATAACAATATATTAAGTAAGAAAATCAATGCTGTAAAATTTAAAGTTTAAAACTAAAATCGGATCATTTTATAGTAAGAAAAATACTAAGTAAGTATCTAACTATGGTCACTGATTTTTTTAACCAGTAAAGTACATTTTTAAATCGGAAAGCTAGAGTCACTAAATTTTTATATTACTTCACATTTTTTTATTTAAGTGCCCAAAGTGTAGCTAGCATAAACTGTTATGTGTAAAATCACAATTAGAGCCGGGTGGCTCTAGATTTTATTAATTATTATTATTAATTATTAAGTATCTGTCATAAAATTCTGTGATTTGAAACTAAGGGTGGTTGATAAGTTGTTATTTTGAATATTCTAAAATTGAAAATTTACCTTTACTCACGTGTACCTACTTTTTTCCCGGCGAAAAAGCACTTTTATTAAAAGTCTAAAAGTCAGATTTTAGTACCGGTCAACAGAGATAAACTGTTATATTTTTTAAGTCACAAAAAAATAAAGTTTTACAACGTCTCACTTAGGGAGGGCACAGACGTGCAGGTGTAACCACGGTCTACCGTGGGTATACCCACGGTAGACCTGCACAGTTTTTTATTCAGGTAGACCTGAGCGTGTGTGGGCAAAACTGTGCAGTTTTTTAACCCGTTCAGGCGACCTGAGAAAAATCAAAAATATCCTATTTGTACCGGCCACAGACACGCAGGTCGACCGTAGAAGTCGTAAAGTTTTTTAACCTGTTTATTTTAAAAGGCGACCGAAGCCGGCATCCTTTGTAAACTCGAGGGTGAACTGGTTTATTTGTAATTGAAAAAATACATAGTAATTGATTATGGCAACAGAATTTTTTAAACAATGCAAAACATTTTTGGGTTGTTTTTTTTAAATTTTTAAAAGAATAAACTATAGGTAAACTCCATTTAATAACTTAATGATTATAAATATAATTTAAATGTATAAAAATACTAAAATTAAATAAATAATATACAAGGTGTCCCATTAAAAAAAAGCTTGTGTGTATGACTATGGTTACCATAATTTCTTTAGTCAAATTAAAATGAGACAAATAACTTTGTTTTCTCATTAATGCATTTATTGATATTTCGACTGCTTGCTACATTTTCAAACCGAAAATTTAGCAAAGCTTCAGGACTGAAGTCAAAATGTCAATAAATACAGTGCTGGAAAATATAGCTATTTGTTTCTTTTTAATTTGAAATGTACTATCAGAAAGTAACGGACAACTTAATTCAGTAACTCTTTAATCAATATCAAAACACCTTTATTTCTGATATGTTAAGCGGGAGGGGGACCACTATTTTAAACCTAAATGTTTTCCTAAAAAATGGTTTATAAAAACAAAACGTAAACATAATTAATATGCACAATGTGTCACCTTAATTCTTTAGACTGTCTTCTTACCACGCATTGGCAAAAATGGACGGAGGTAAACGGGGCGCGAAAAAATCTCTTTACCTGCACGCCTGTAAGGTTACGTTTATATCATAGGTAAATGGGGCGCCAGCCCTTCCCGAGAGGGGTGTGGGTCAGGGCAGGTAAGAATTCCTATAATTGACACTAATAATTTGTATACCACTTAGTCAGTTCAGTTCTCATTGTAATAGTGAATTGATGTGCGAAAAGATTTCCACTCAAGATTTTAATAGTGAGAAAATGTCGGTATCAGTAATTGAAAGTGTGAGTGGAAAAGATTTAATAGCCTACAAAAATTTTACATTTTCAAAAGACAGTAAACAAAAGAATGTAAATATTTTTTGATGCAATAAATGTTTCGTAATTAATAATTTTTTTAAAAATAGACCAACATTTTTATTTCTGATACCTTTACTTTAAAGAAAACATTTGCGCCCCGTTTACCTATACGATTTTATCGACCCCAAGATCCCTGCGCCCCATTTACCTGTTCAATAAAATTTTTCGAAGGTCTTGCGCCCTGTTTACCACCGACGGCAAAAATTACCCATAGAAGTGGAGCTACGTGACATGTAAACGTTTTATATATTTATTATTATATTAGTACCTGGACTTTTTACAATGGGCCGTTATCAAAACCAGTGTAGCCCCTTTATTATACTGCGCCGCTTTCTCCTACTAGCAGCGCAAAACGGCACCGACCGGAGGGTGAATCACATTTTGGACTCTACGTGGACTTGATAACTTTTATGATTTTTATTAGTTGATTTCAACGAAATTTCATGTTATTGCCATAAACGACAACCTTTAGTTGTTGTTTAGTCTCTGTGTGAGGTGGTTGTCATTTTCACAGCACACAGTCAACGCAAGTTAAAAGAATGTCTGGTCTGAACCAAAAAAAAATCATTGAAGAATTTATTGAAATGTATAAATCTTATCCATGTCTATGGCAAATCAAAAACAAGGATTACCATGACCGAAATAAACGGGAAGCTGCTTATCAAGAACTTGTTAAAAAATTAAAGGTTGTTTTGTAAGATAATAAAATTGAAAGTTGAGATTATACTCCCAACTCGGACCTATACTTAAAAAGGTAAAAGTTGTTTTATTTTTAATTTATTTTTTTACCATAACTTTTTAGCCAACCAATAGCGGTTTTTTGTTTCAAATATATAAAAAGTGTTTAAACGACAACAGATGGGGAAAGGTCGCTTCTTATTCGGATCTTTGACTAATTGCATATCACTATGTGAAAGTAATAACAGATTATAAAGAAAATGATATGATATACAGGGTGGTTCAAAATCGCAAAAAAAAATGAAAAATATATTTGGAAACAACTTAATACAAAAACATTAAAAAGTAAGTTTTATAAATTTTTTTATCATTTATGATTACTCGGGAAAATTAAGTGTTAACTAAAATAAGCTTCACATATGCAAACATTATTAGGTTAAGTTGCAAGTAAATATTATCCAAAGGGTAACGATTTACTTAACAAAAATTAAAATTGCTATTACGTAATAGTATTTAAATAAGTAAGTACATACAAAAATATTCATAATAAATTTTTTTATATTGGCAAAATACCATTTTCGTAATTTTGGATCTCCCTGTATATCATAAGGCGGTTCTTTTTACGCTTTTATTTTAAAAATCTCTTTTCTTTCTACGTAATTGTAAAAATATTTTTTTATTTGTTCTTTTACGTTAACCTTAAGTTATTCCAGAAACCATAATCAATGGAAATAAATTATTTTTAACTTTTAATTACGATTTTTTTATTTTTAATTATTATTAATTACTATTAGAATAGTAGGTATCCAAAATATATTCTTTTTTTCAAAGTTATATTTCGCAATTTTAAACCACCTTGTATATCCTGCAGCGATTTTTTCTTTTCTTCAACACCGATATTTTCTTATTTAAAATATATCTTGTTTTATATATATATATATATATATATATATATATATATATATATATATATATATATATATATATATATATATATATATATATATATATATATATATATATATATATATACTTTGTTATATGATTCTTTGACCAAAAATTATAAATTTATAAGAGTAATTTTCTTGGATTTAGGTCAGTTAAATAAATATTAAAATGGATAAATTGTCATGTTTTTTATTTATTTTTTTAGGCAAAATTTGACTTTTAACAAAAATAAAATATGACATTTTAACCAATTTAATATTTATTTAACTGACCTGAATCCAAGAAAATTACTCTTATATATATATATATATATATATATATATATATATATATATATATATATATATATATATATATAGGTAATGTCGAAGGTCAAAAACGGACTATTAAATTAAATACCGAGTTACACTTTTCAAGAAGATAGTTATCTACAAGTTCCCTATTTACACTTTTTTCTATTTTAAATATTAACTGAGCTACGGAAGAAAAAAAGTGAACCAAACGGTTTTTGGAAACATCTAGTAAGCCATGATTATTCTTAACGAAATAAAAAGCGATTTAAACTAAGCACTAAAAATACAGTTCTTTTCCCATTTATCCATCTCTGTAGCGAAAGCGGTTTTCAAGATCACTGTACTAAACATCGAAAATAGTATACCCTGTATAATACATTTTATCAAAGAAGGAAAGTATTTAAAGGCTTCAATAAGAAATATTTTATTCTTAAAAAAAATCATAAAAAACAATAAAATAAAACGAAACTATTTACATATATTGTGGCACAGCAATACCGTATTTGTCATTTAACCTAAACATTTATTTAAATTATATAATTTTTAATTATTATATCCTTTACCTGTTAAACTTTATTATTCATTAAAAAGAAATCTGTTTACGGCCGACCGAAGGAAAAAACTGTGCAGATAAACCTGATTGCCCCACACACGCTCAGGTCTCAGGTCTACCCGAGTAGTGTTTCGGCCGACCGGAGAAAAAAACTGTGCAGTTAAAACTGTACAGTTATACCTGATTGCCCCACACACGCTCAGGTCTCAGGTCTACCTGAATAAAAACTGTACAGATCTACCGTGGGTATACCCACGGTAGACCGTGGTTACACCTGCACGTCTGTGCCCTCCCTTAAGAACGAAGAATTTGCCGACCCTTGTTTATTTATTTATTTTTTCTTTGTTTTAACTAAACGAATCGTCCGATAACTTAAAGATACTGTTTTTAGTACTGTTAAGAAAAAATAGTATTAGACGATATTCATCTGCTTTTAAGTTAAGACAGACCTTCTGCTTCATTTTAGATTAAAATTAAAAATGTTTTGTATTATTTGAAATGCGCCGTGCAGGCATATTTTAAATAATTTGAAACAGGAAATCAACCAGCTGTTAAAGAAAGCAACATCAAATGTTTTAAGATTAATTTTTTATCAAGAAGATATGAATTTAATTTAATCTTATTAAAATTTTCTTATTAAAAAATAATTGCATATTTCTCTTTTATTATTCTTTAAAAACAATAATTAATGAGTAACTTTTTTAAACTTTGTGATACCTAAGGTGTATATTATTTTATATTAAAATTAAAATATTGTTGATATGCTTTTCGGACCATAGATTTTTATATTGTGGCCAAAAGTATTTATTAAGCCCTAGTTTGCATTTCCTTTGATATTCCTTTTTTTCCCAAGAACAAAAATTCTGGTTTATTTATGTCAATGGCCTGTAACCTGGGCTGCAGAGAGTTTTATTTTTTTTTCCAAATCTTGCATGAATATCTAATAAATTTAAATATATATATATATATATATATATATATATATATATATATATATATATATATATATATAACAAAATCAGATTAATTATCTTGGGGTATCGGTCCTAGAGGGCTAGTTGAATAAAACTACTTTTGTGCTACTCCAAGCTTTCGAAAATTTTTATTTTCTTTATCAGGGCTACAATAATGGAATTAAATAAGTTTAACGAGCTTTTAAGATAACCTAAAATTGTAATTAAAAAAAAATAATAAAACAAAAATTATTACTTACTGCCACATGTAATTAAATTGAAGATATTTCTTACAAAGAACAGTTGGCATTTTCACAAAATCAATAATAATTATTAACCATACTGATTAATTTTTAAAAATTTTTAATTTATGCAGAATGTGTATGTTCTTTGGATGGTATTTGATACCTATAAGATGGCGTGAATGCGTTTTTAAGGATCTTTTTTACAGGATTATTTGTTAAACTATTGCTAAGGTTATCTTAATTCTAGTCTTAGTTAAGTTAGGGTTAACTAACTTTTAGGTGGATAATCAATTTTTTAGTAATTAAAATTAGAGCAACCAACCACATGTAATGTTGAGCAAAGCTAAGAAAAAAGCCTGGCTGAAGGCGCTAAAGGTGAAAAATCAAGAAAAAAGGGAAGAAAAACCACTTCAAACCAAAAATCCTCTTCCTTTTAATAATATAAAATGGAAAACTCTTATGACTGTTTATTGTAGGAAAAATTAATGCAAAAATTTGTTAACACATGCTTCCAATTCAGTCCATTGCCAGTGGACCGACCCAGGAATTGAACCTAGGCAGCTATGGATATTGGTAGACAGACTGTACCTGTCACTTACGTCTGTCAACCATATACCCGAGCCGATACTTGTTACTGAAATTTTTTTAACTGTTTATTATAAAAAAAAATATTAATGCAAAAATCTTTGAAAACATGCTTCCAATTCAGTCCATTGCTAGTGGACCGACCCAGGAATTGAACCTAGGCGGCTATGGATACTGGTTGACAGACTGTACCTGTCACTTACGTCTGTCAACCATATACCCGAGCCGATACTTGTTACTAAAAAAATTTTTTTAAAATAAGAAAGGCGTTTAATTATTTTGTTAAATTTGCTTTATTTTTAATAGAAGTCCTGGTTTGAAATTTAAAAAAAAACAAAAAATTTTTTGATAGTTTGTTATTCTGAAGAGACATTACCTAAAAAAGAAAAAAAAGAAAAAGAAAAAAGATTTAATCATTCTGCCCTTTTACCCCTGATTTAGTTTATTTTCAGTTTGAGCTGTATGAAGTACTTGTATTGCTATTGTTGTTGTTTGTATTGGTTTTTAGAGTTAGGATATTAGAGTAAATGACACTTAGGTCATTGATATCTGTTTTTTATTATTGTCATTATATTTATTGTATATTAAAATCAAAAAGGTGACCAGATTGAGTAGTGTGTTCAGCCAATGCACATGTGTTTTTTTGAGTCTACAATCACTTTTGTGTGACGTAATTCTGTCATTTAGAATTCTAGAGGTTTGTCCTATGTATACATTGTCACATTCAGAACAAGGAATAATATATACTACTTCCGAAGTTTTTTGGTTTCATCCTTATCTTTTAACTTACTGAAAATTGTCCCTATTGTTTTATTGTGTTTAAAGGCTATTTTAATTGATGGTACTTGCTTAATATATATATATATATATATATATATATATATATATATATATATATATATATATATATATATATATATATATATATATATATATATATATATATATATATATATATATATATATATATATATATATATATATATATATATATATATATATTAAGATGTTTTCAAATTATTTATTTATACAAAATGGTTTTAGTTTGTTACTTAATTTAAACAGCTTGTACCACGAATTGTTTGTAAAAAAATGACTAAATAAAGCAAATTTTATTCAAACAAAGGATAAAAAAATATTTTTAACCAATGCAACGGTGTGTAAATAAAATGCAATAATCTCTTTACTATTGATACTAACTATATCTATAATCAGGGGCTCAATAAAGAAAGGGAAATTAGAGAGAATTTACCCCCCTCCCAGAGCGCGATTAGCCCGCCTTAATATTATTGGGAAAAATTTTGGTGTGTTTCGGCAAATATACTATATAAACTGGAGCTTAGGCCCCCTTAAAAACCAGCAGATAGTTGCGCCACTGCCTATAATATCTACCAGAGAGAGTTTTGTTTAATAAAACATTGAAAAAACAATGAAATAGTTGACATAATATCTTTATAAACTTACCAGAAGTAAAACTTTTTGGAAACGATTTTTAGTAAACTTACTTGTTTTTGAAATCTGTTAGCTGTTTAAATAAATAACTTGCATTTCTATAAAATTTTGATTTCAAAAAATTAGCCTCTAAATAAAATTTAAGTAATTATATTTTATTTCGTACTGGTTTTAAAAATATAATTGAAAAGGTATTTAAGATTAAGTTTTATCAGTTATTTTCCTAAATTATATTAGCTATTTGGAAAAGTTTATTGGCCAGTAATGCAATATAAAAAGGCAGCCAATTAAAAATGTATACATGCCAGCATTTGCGTTAGAATCCTTTCCATACATTGCCTATGAACGATTTCATATAGCTGATTCTGTATGTTTTTAAGTATACTAAATACAATTTAAAGGTAAAAAGAACTGTGTAGTTAAAACCATAAACACCTTTTCTTGTAAATTGTTAAACTATAATGCCAGCTTTAGTATTAAAAAAAAATGGTAAAAACATTTTTTCTCTAACTTAATAGACTACAACATTTTTTTATTTTTACTTACTTTATTTTACGTTCTAACCTTATAAAAAATTTAATCAAATTGTAGGCAAAAATCAGCTAACCCTCTTTGCGATTTTATGAGCCAAATCTCTTCTCTTAAACACCCCATAGTCCTTTCTTACACTAACCTAATTTTGTTTTGTTCTCTCAATTTTAAACGCTTAGCCCCTGTTAAGTGTTTTAATCTACTACCAGCAAAGTTTAAAAGTTATTTTGGCATTTTAATGTCTTTTAATTACTTTTTGGGAAGTATTTCTGACATAAGTATTGTTTGGGTTTTTGTTAAGGACATTTTATTAGTACCTAAACTAAATTATTCGTGAGCACTGTAAAAGCTGCTATTTCTTAATACAGGGTTCCCGACTGTATTTTAACCAATTTTAATCGCAACTAAATAACAACTAAATTTATCGACATGCAGTTTCCGTAAGATTTTTTTTTTAGTTTTTTGCTATTCTTCCGCCATTTGGTCGTTACATTTCCTTAACACAAAAACAAAATGGCAAGTTTTTCGAGATAGGGCAACTTTTTATTTTAAATTGAATATAAAGTATATTTTTTTGTAATTCCGGTATTTTTTCTATAAAAAAATGTGACATAAGCTATAATTATTTTTAAAAATATCGGATATATTATTCTCTAGAAATGGACTGCAAGAAAATTAGAAGTATTATTTGACAATGAAAATTTGCTACATACAAGGTCACAGAAAAATACAGACGGCAACAAAGTTATGGGTCATCTAAAATAATAATAGGAGTTAAAAGAAAATAGTTTACTCATACTCCAACTAATATTTTGTGAATAACGTATGTACATATGTGTTGCCGTTTTTTTTTGCTAACTTGTTGACATGTAACAAATTTGTATTGTTATGTTTCTCATTGTCAAGCGGTTAATCTTTTAGAGATTAATAAGTTTATTATTTTTAAGAAAACATATTTAAAATAACACTGTTCCTTTTTATCGAAAAATCGGCCATTTTGTTTTTGTGTCCAAGTAATGTCATTACCAAGGATATATATTTCCACCGCTTTTGCTTCGAGAGATTGTGCAGTTTCTCCTATTCTTGCAGCTTCTAACAGAGACATTTGTGGTGCTACACTATGCATCCCTAATCGGCCTAACTGGATAGGTCGCTAAATTTCTACTTTTTCCGTTCTTTAATCTTTAAAGTTTAGGGAAGAACGGGGAGGGTTTAAACACTGGGAGCATATGGACACATTCAAATTTACCGCCAAATCTATTCCAATATTATTCTTGGCGCGTTGTCCGGTAGTCGGGAAGAAAGTACCTTTAGTGTTCATAGTTAATTCAAAAGCAAAGGTACGTTATAGTCGAGGTAAATTTAAAAAATACGTTTTTTAAATTTCCAAGTTTTGCCAGAGAATAAGTTGCAATTTCTTTGTTTTTTTTTTTAATAATACACTATTATTTTGTCAGGTGGGTGTACATTTAGAATATAAAAATAGTTATTTAGGGTTTTATCGTTAACAGTATTTTAAGGTACCTATAAAATCGCCATTCTGTCAAATTTTACCATGGGGAGGGTATGGACAGTCGTCCAACCCCTACCTATATGTCCAGAGCCTCCCATAATTACTTTTTAAGCTAACCTTTTTTTTAATAAAAATGCCCCAAATGTACAAAAAAGACAAACTAAACTTTTTATTCTGAATTTGTATAGCAAGCTGTAATCGATGTAACTGATGATAAGCTAAGTTATCGTAAAAGTCCCTAAAAGCACAGAATCACAAAGTCCGCTTTAGGCACCTATGTAAATAGACAAAGCTTGAAGGAATAAATAATTAATGTAACTTTTTATCCAAAGTACGTCACCACTAAAAAAATGTCCACTAAAACAGAAACCCAGTTAGCAGAATATTTAAAAGTTCTAATATGTATTGTATTTGAGTATGCATTAAAAAAAATAATATGAAGTACCCAAAATCATGACAAATCAATATATGGTTGGCCCTAATTCAATCCCCATATTTTTGTTGATTGTCAAAAATAAACAACTCGTAAATATTGTGTTAAAATTTGATGTTTATGTGTCCAGATCCTCCCCGTATATGGGGTGGATCTGGACACTTGACATGTAGTTATTTTTCTTGTTAAAACACCAATCATATTTCATAAAAAGTGTTTGGCAAATATTAACTGTTAAGATATATTACTAAGCGATACTTATACACAAAAAACATTTTATATATTTTATAATGAAGACGAAAAATAGTATTAATCAAAAAGTGACAAGATCCTCCCCGCTCTCCCCTATATAATGTGAAACTTGCTGCTTAGGGAGGTCTTCCTTCATCTCCAAATCTTCATTTATTTAAGTCCCGTGTTAACAACTTCCACTTACCTTTCTAAAAACTACTACGGTACGTTAGTATTTAGGCTAGGCCGTCTTAAAAAATAGCAAATATGTTTTGTTTCTAATGGACATTTTACTAATATTATCTTATAAACTGTTAGATTTAAAGATAAGATATTTTTAACAAAAAGATTGACGAAAGATAAATTTTAATATAGAGTGTGTCTACTTAAGTTCGCACTATGTGGAGATCTTTTAACCGTCTTAAAAAAAGAGAAGGTTATATGTTCGACACCTTTGTTTTCTTTTATGTGTGTACACCGATTAAATCATAATAATAATAAACTAAAAAGAGCAAAATAATTAATAAAAAGACTAAATAGACTTTAAAATAAAAAAGTAATTTAAAATTAATGAATAGTTCTCTAGTACAAAAGCATGCTTTTGTTTAGTTGTTAATATTTAGTATTTTAGAGCGGATGGTAGGTATTTCCGGACTTGTTTTTATTTTTTTTTATTCATTACTTATTAAATTTTTGTTTACTTTATTTATTTTGAAGCCAATTTTGTATCTTCTTTTATGTAAATAATATTAAAATATTAATAATTTTAAATAAATTTTATTTTTTATAATATGTTCTTGCACGATCTAAAACCGAAAATGCAATTATCAGATATTAATTTTTTCAGTGGTTTTTTTTATCTTTGGACAAACCCCGAAGGCTTAAAGCCTAAATACTAACGTACCGTGGGTGTCTTAAGCGAGGTAAGAGGGAATTTGTTGACACGGGACTTAAATACTTGAAGATTTGGGGGGAAGGAAAGACCTCTGCGGGTAGCAGGTTCCACAATCTAGAAACTCTAGGGATAAAAGAACGAACAAAGTGAGAAGTTCGGGGCCTGTCCAGTTGGACCGTATAGGGATGCATATGCGCGGAACCACGAGTTTCTCTGTTGGGAACCGTGGGTGGAGGAACTATACTGGACAATTTTTCAGAGCAGAAGCCATGGAACTACCTATAAAAAGCGATAAATTCCCCACAGCCCGACGATGGGCAAGAGAGGGAAGCCTTTCTGTAAGTGAAGGATCATTAATGAGACAAATAGCTCTTCTTTGAATAGAATCAAGAATGCTTAGGGTTGTGGGGGACGCCATGCCCCAGATATGGGAACAATATTCCAAGGGAGGTCGGATTTGGAACACATATAAAGTGTATAAATTAGAAGCGGAAAAATACTTTTTGGCTCGAAAGAGAAATCCAAGCTTTTTGAAGCTGCCGTGGCTATAGATCCAATGTGTTTATGCCAGTTAAGGTTACTTTCAAATGTGACGCCCACAAGATTGAAGGTGTTTTTGCTCTGTAAAATTTGGCCGCTCATAAATAGAGGATGAGTATTTGATGATTCTTTCGCGACAAGGAACATGATTGTGTTTTGAATGCATTAAAATGGACGAGATTTTTGGCGCCCCAATCTAATATTAAATTAAGATCCTGCGAAAGAGATGTCTGCATCGCTCTGCGTTTGTTTTCCAAGTCAGGTTTGGTGATGGGTTTAGGAACCTGAAAACTGGAGTGAAGGGTACTATCTTTGGCGAAACTATGAATGGAATTAGTTGTGGACGAGAGAAGGTCGTTGATGTGAAGCAGATACAATGTTGGTGCCAGAACTGAGCCCTGTAGTAACTGATATACGTCGATCAGATAAATAACTAGAGAGCCAAGTACAGAGTTTAGTTGAAAGACCATAAGAGGGAAGTTTATTAAGAAGTGCGGCATGCCAGACCTGGTCAAAAGCTTTGGATATCTCAAGAGCAACGATCTGGGACTCACCTAGAAACTCAAGAGACTTATTCCAACAGTGTGATACGAACGAAAGAAGATCTGCTGTAGATCTTTTGTGGCGAAATCCATACTGCCTGTCATGCAAAATTTTTCTAAGTACTTAAGAATTTGTGAATTAATTGATTTTTCCATTACTTTACAAAGAACTGAGAGAACTAAAATTGGTCTATAGTTAGATGGAAGGCATTTAGATCGTTTTTTGGGAATAGGTTGAACACGTGCAACTTTCCAGCTCTCCGGAAAGATACCTGTGTCGTAAGAAATTCAAAAGAGCCGAGTTAAGATTGGTGCAAGTTCTGGAGCACATTTTTTAAAACGATTGCTGGTATGCCATTCAGCCCAGACGAGTTCTTGGTGTTAAGGGAAGAAAGGATACGCTTAATGTGTTTTATTTTAAAAATAATATCGGGCATTTTATGAGGAACTGGGGTAACCGCTGGAATTGGATGATTTACGGGAGGGTCAAGGGTTGAATTGGCAGCAAATTGTTTGGCAAATCTGCCTTTCCTTTAGCGGTAAAAATAATTTCATCTTCCAAAGTTAGTGGTGGGAAAGAACTGGTACAAGAATTAGTACTTTTGTTTTTCGCAAAGGACCAGAAAGATTTGCTGCCATTTAAGCAAGAAAGATTTTTGTTTTTAATACGATTGTCAAAGGAGTCTTTGGCTTCAGAAATTGTTTGATTGTAGTAGTTTCTTGCTTCAATGATGGCCTGTCGGTTTTCTGGACTAGGATCCTGTAGAAACTTCTTGTGAGCCTGAACTTTTAAAATTCTAGCTTTATCACAAGATTTGGAAAACCAAGGTTTGTTATTGGATTGTTTGGGGTTCTTGATGGTGTGTGCAATATAGGTTTTAATGCCCAATTGAATTGATTCAGTTAGTTGATTGCAAATTTGAGAAGGATCACGAGAAGAAAAGCTAATGGAATTCCAGGGGTAAGTGGCGAAGAAGTCCCTTAGGCCATCCCAGTCGGCTGAGTTGTAGTGCTATACGGTGCGTGGTGGCATGTATTCATTTACCTCGGGATGTGCAGGGTAAGATATAGTAATTAAGCCATGATCTGAGCGACCTAGGGGTGCTGTGACAGATGTTTGATAGAGTTCGGGGTTGGTAGTAAGAAAAAAATCTAGGGGATTTGAACTATGATTTGGGACTTCAGCTGCTCTGCCTTGGGGGTCAGTTTTTGAAGAGCCCAGCCAATCCTTATTATGGACATTAAAGTCGCCAAGCACGATTACTTCAGCCGATGGAAACTGAGAAATTATGGTATCGATCTTTGTTGAAAGAAAGTCAAAGAATTCGACATAGGAATTATTAGACGGGAACCGGTACAAACAGCAGATAAATTTAGTTGAAGACCTAAGGGAAAGTTTGAGCCAAAGGATATCAGACCTACCCGGTTCAAGATTGGAAACTCAAGCACACGCCAGATCGTTGCGGACGTAAGCACATACGCCACCATGTGAGCGAAAAGACGAAATAAGCTCGGGGAAGGGAAGGTGGCTGGTTGAAGATTTACAACTTAATTGTGTTTCCGTTAGAAACAATATGTGGGGCTTAGATGACTGAAGGTGATGGTGAACGGAGTTCATATTGGTGTTAAGCGCACATATGTTTGCAAAAGAAATTAAACTTCTTGATGAAGGCCTCCCGGATGCACCCCTCGCCCGGAGATCCGAATGGAGGGGTATTTTACCTCCGGAATATGTTACTCCCGGGTGTGCCGCCATCATATGTACATAGTTTGGGGGTTAAAAGGAAAAAATTAAAAGAAAGAGAAGGAAGAAGGAAAACTGACTCACACACCCAGAACCCGAAATGTCCGTTAAGACTTCACGGGTCCTTTAAAGAGTGAGTGGGGTGGTACCTCCTCAGGCGAGGAAAGCTCCTCTACCACCTTTTCTATACGATTTATCTAAAAAATATAAATATTGCTCAAGGGTAAAGTACCTTTATTTTTCATATTATCCAAAATTCTCATACAGATGTTTGGAATTTAAAATAACATTTAAATAAAAATATTTTTCCATTAAAAAAAACTTCTTTTCAATTTTTTTTTTTGGTTAAAGGTTAAAATTAAAGTAACATTAGAGCTTAAGAACTGTCAAAACAGCAGAAAGTCCCAAAACCGCTTGTTATCGCAAAAAAATTGTAAAACCAGTATTTTTGTTTTAAATAAACCAGTTTACATATTTAAAAGCTATTTTTAGGCCGACACATCTTTTCTTTATAAACATTGTCGATATTATAAAAACTTGAGGTACTTTTCCTTTATATTTTTTGACATAACTCTAATATCTGATAATAGCATTTTAAGTTTTAGAGCATGCAGAACTTTTATAAAGAATACCTTTTTTTTCGTAAAATTAATAATTAAAGAGTTTTCATATGGTGCGAACTTAAGTCAACACGCTTTATGTATTATTTTATTTTTTTTTTTTCGTTTTATTAAAAAAAATTCAGTTTTTTTGTAAGCAATGGGTCAACTAATTTAATTTAAAAACTTCTTTAAAAGTTTTGTTTCACAACTTAATATTGAATTTTTGCAGCTTTAAGTTAGTATCTGGCTTTCAGTGCCTTCAAAAATACATATTTTATTATTAAATAAACAGACAATTTCTTTAAATATGCAATAATTTATTTTACCAAATTACTTTAAGAAACATTTTAATTTACCTTACGCACGAATTTATAAAGGATCGTTTAATTTCCTGTTAGGGCCTCTTTTACAAATAAGCAGCTAATTGGGCCACTAGAGATGAGAAGCGAAAGTGGAAAATTGGAAGAAGAATAGCCATGAAAGATTCTAAACTCAAATACCAAGTAAAGTTTGAAATTCATTATGGTCGCTATATTGCTTTATGAAACAGATCCGGACGCTGTATTTTCTTTTACATAATACCTAATTACATATTGCTAAATACACAGAGTAGTGATAAATTAGATGATTTTTACAATTATTACAAATAATTTTTTAGTACAAAATTTGACTTTGTGCGAAAAATAGTTTCATTTTTTTTTAAATATGGTTGATTACTTAAACGGTTTGGAATGGCATCTTGAAAAAGACATATTTTGTATTTTTTCTAAAGAAAGGAAAAATAATGTTTTGGAAGGCACTCGTCGCCACTGTAGCAAGCATAGTTTTAAATTATTTTAATTTGCATATAAATGTACGTTTTAAATATAAAAAGGCAGTATAAAAGTTAAAATAATTGATATATTATTGTTTTTTTTTATTTTTTGAAGCTTTTGTTACAAACATATTTTACAAGATGACGTTTTAGGTGTTTATTAAATAATTTTATTTCATTATTTTTAAAGTTAAAAAAATATATAAAATAATGGTTGTTAAATATATTTTTTTAAATTTTATTTTTAGGGTTTGACTGTATTTACTAGGCATTAGGTATATAATTATTGTGTAAATTATTTATGCAACTTGTTTAGGTTGAAAATTATATCTTCAATCAATTGTTTGTTAACAAATTAAGTCTGTGCTTGGACTCGTCGTGCTCCAAAATCTTAAGGTTTTTTAAAGGATTAAAAAATGTCTTTTGCTATATTGTTGCATGTTACGGCTTTTATAATTTTGTTATGTTCTGGAAAAAATAGGAATATTAAAAAAAAATTAAATAAAGTGTTAACATTAATGAAATTTTAAATTATTTTATTTTAAAATTTTATTTTTATTTTAAAAATTAATAATAAATGAAATAAAAATATTTTATAGACTTTCAATGCGCCATCTTGTTGAGTATGTTTATAAAAAGTGCTTTTAAAAAAGTTAAAAATTAATTATTTATTTAAACTTTGTTAATGCCTTTTATGACAACCAAGACTCGTGAAAAACTATTAATTAAGAAATATATTTTTTTAAATTTCAATACAACTTTTATTATTGCGGAATCACATTCTTTAAAGTGTCTAGATCTTACCAAAATGATTTAAGATTTTTAAATTACCATTATATTGCATAAAAAAATATTTAAAACTTTTCCAACCACAGGGCAAAGCTGCCAAAACTGCCGCGCAAAAACCGATTTTACCGATAAATAAAAATCATAAATATTGCAGCTAAAATTTTGGAAATAGTAAACTTTTTATGAAAGTGTGCTTTCTTAAAAAGTTTTTAATATTTAAGTTACCTTGTAAACGTTAAAAAATATTTGACAAATAGCTAGACTACTATTTTTTTTCTCAGTTTTTTGTAAATAACTATTGTTTTTTTAAAGAAAAAATACAAAATAAGTCTTTTTCTAGATGCCATTCCGGATCGTTAAAGCGATCAACCATATTTTTAGAAGACTTAAAACTATTTTTCGCAGAAAATAAACTTCTTTACTAGACCGTAAGTCAGCTTAAAATTTATTTTGATAAAACAATTAAAGTTATAAGCATCTAATTTTTGCAGACAGCTTTAGATTTTTTTAGTTTTTTTTTAATTTGCTCCGGTTGTTTGTCACATTCCAGTAGCACAAAAACAAAATGGGCAATTTTTTAATATAGGTCAACAATGTGTATAAATTCATATATTTAAAAAGTTTAATTTCTTAATTATCCGAATTTGTTGTTATGAATAATTCCTAATAATGTAAATTAAATTTATCCGCATTTCAAAAATTTAAATTTATTGTCACATAAGTTAAAAACTAAAATTTATGGTAACCTGATATTTTGGTTTAGTTGACGTCCCGTTTACTGAGGAATATTGGTTCTTGGGTTTGGACCGCGTCAAATTAAAATCGTTTCCCGACGTTTCGCCATCGATTGCACGAGGCATCTTCAGGGATCTGTACTCTGCGAGAATGGAACACTGTGTTCACTGTGTTCACAGTGTTCCATTCTCGCAGAGTACAGATCCCTGAAGATGCCTCGTGCAATCGATGGCGAAACGTCGGTAAACGATTTTAATTTGACGCGGTCCAAACCCAAGAACCAATATTCCTCAGTTGACCAAGGCCGTGAAAGCTTCCGTTCTATGTCCCGTTTACTGTTGAAATGCATTAATTCATATTAAAATAAATTGTAGTAGGAATTACAACAGAATTTTAGGTGTAAAAATGCGCAAAACTATTAAAAATAGTAATTTATATAACAAGTGCATAAAGTTTCAATTTTTTTACGAATGGAAAGTTTGACGACACGAGCCAGTAGGCAAGTGCGGCAATCTTAGAGTTAAAAGAGACACCTTATGCATGAGTTGCCTACTATATTTTTTTATGACTCTTAAAAATCATTGTAAATTTAAATTTTATACTTGCCTAATTTACCTATACATATAAGTTAATTTTAATATAATTTGTAACACAATTATTATGCAGCAGAAAAAGTTGTTTTTAAGCATTTATTCTAAAATATTCTTATTTATAATACAAGGAAATAAAGCACTAAATTCTAGCTCGAGGTTACTCAAAAGCAAAACAAAAAATTGTGTATTATCAATTTTTTTTGTGATAGAAGAAAAGACGACCTAAAATTAAACCCATTTAAATTATAACAATCTAATAATGTCGGAAAAGTTATCATGTAAAATTTTAAATTTTAAACTGGTTTAGTACTTAATTGGAATATTATAAAATTAAAATATATTTGATTGGACTTTTAGTTTAAAGAAAATGTAATTCCTGTATAATAAAATATTCTAAAATTAAGTATATACCCTTACTTACGTATGTATGTCCAAGAAAAAAGTAATGTTATAAAAAGTCGCATTTTAGTACCTGCCAACAAAGATAATAGGTTAAATTTTATTTCCTTAAGGAAAAAAAGTACTATATTTTTATCACAACTGTAAAAATATTATTTTTTTAACAGTCATAGAAAAAATATATTTTCTAACACTTTGTATAGTGTACTAAGATAGAATAGTTTAGGTAAGCATCGTTTTTTAAGTGTTGAAAAATGTATTTTTAGGAGTGTAAAATGTGTGGACTAATTTTTAACTAATTCGTTCCTGCCTCTGGGCTTAAAGAAATATTACCAGAGCCAATTTTGACTGCCGTCGCTGTGGCGAAACCTAATTTTGCAGCACGAGTCGGCTCCATCTTTGCCTTCCTTGATTGAACTGTAAGCAATGGCGCTACTGGGATCTTTCGAATATACGCCTATATTCTATATAAGCCTCATTTAAACGCCGAAAGTTAATACTATTATCCACGTTTTCGGTATAACACTTTCTTTAGTCATAGTTTCAATTCCTTTTTCTATTATTTTTCTATTTTGTACTTTTAACTAATAAAGTAAAATTTGTTTTAAGTTAAGTAAGATTAAATTATATAACTAACCAAAACTAACCATTACTAACCAAAACAATTCCCCCTTCCCTATACCAGCCAGCGTTTGCACTGTAAGCGCAAAAATGTGGTTATTTACAACTTTACATTAGAAATCTAACCAGGACCAGAACTAACCAAAACTAATTATACATATAAACCTTGCTCTTCAATCACTCTATTTATTTAAAAAAATGCATCAAAATCGGTTAACCAGTTTTAAAAATCTAAGTATACTTACATATTACTTTGTTTTATACTATGTATTGTAGTGATTTATTTTGCTAATGTAAAAAGTTTTTTATTGCTTTTATAGATTGTTTAAATGATCAATATTAAAGCTTTTATATTTAAAATAAATTAAGTAAGGGGGCATCGTGGTCGAAAAAACCAATACAGCCCCAATGAACCAATGGAAATCATTAGAATCTGCGACAAAAGCACAATAGAAACCGCGGTTTCTGTTGTGATCTATTGAGCTTTTGTCGCAGACTTTTTCTTCGGTCTATAGGATTGTATTGGTTTTTTTTGACAGGTCATCGTAACAATCCAAAAACTAATAATGTCCTAGATTTTATTGGGTGCATAAAAAGGGAAAAACAAAAAAACAAGAAAATGTTAACCTTACTTTAGTGGTATTTTTTAAATAATATCATTTAATTAAAAAAATAAAGACAAAATAATAACGCAAACCACTAAAGAAACTTTATCACAATATTTTAGCACATATTTAAGAATATTTTATTTTCCACTACATATATTAGCTGCTTTAAATAACTTTCATTTTTCAAACCTTTTCCAAAACCGTGAATATCGTACAAATAGAACTTACGATCGCATTAAACTTAATTCAAATCAATTCAAAAACAGGTTTGACTTATGGCGTTTAATCCAATCCTTTTTTAATTGAAATCTTTTGTTGGATAAAATTTTATCCAAAAAGTTGAATCGGATTCAGTATAACGATATACGCGTACTCATTAAAGACAATATGTTTAATTTTTTTTACGCACATAGGTCATTTTTGTTATTTTAGGCGGTAATAAATTGTACATTTAAATTCCTGGGCCCTACACTATGCGGGAAAAGTTTATGGCCTGTTAAAATTCTCAGTTTAGGACCAGGAAAATGACCCCTAGAGGCCGAAAAATAGTTTTTTAGACTTAGCAATCACAACAGTGAGATTTTTATGTATTCCTAAGTTCTAGAGCTTATTCTGACATATTTAAAAAAAATGTGGGTTGTGGCAGAGAGGGGCACCCAAATTTAGTATGACATAAGAGTTGACACAAGCAGGTATTTAAAAAAAAATAATTGATGTTGTTTATTTGGGTACACGCCAAATAGTATTGTTTTTCCAAAAAATTAAAAAACTCCAAAAAAAACCAAAGCATTAAAAATAGGTAACTAGAAAAACTAAAAAAATGACGTTTCGGTGGCAAGTCTGCCACCGTTGTCAAGATAAAATTAATAAAAATCTAAAATATATATTACTAAAATGCTCGAAGCATTCCAGTTTATTTTGTGATCGTTTTAAATGCGTGTTGACAAATTTTAGATTTGTGAAATTGTGTGTTTTTTATGTATGTTCTGTGTTCTTTTAATTTGACTTAACATTTCAGACTTTTAAGCATCAACTTTTTTTTGTCCATTGCCAGAATTAAAATTTTGATATTTTAATATTTTTATTTTTTTTGTAATATTAATTTCTTCTAAGAAAAGATAATTAGGCCTAATTATATTCTGCAATGAGCGGAATACTTTTAATAGGTTTACAATAACCAGAAAAAATCAGATTGGGTACGTCTTATGTACTCATAGTTAAAACCCACAACACCGAGATTAAAAGGCAAGGTCACTTGTAACAGAGCTAACTAACTTGTTACTCATAAAGCTAAAGTTTCATATCCCAAAGACAATGAAATTATCTTACAGAGAACTGACCACAAAGTTATGTAAGTGACTGGTTTTCCTACAGACCATTTTTAAAACTTTTTCAACTTTGAACTATCCGATAAAACATAGTTTATTTTTGTTTTTTATGCTTATAGTAAAATAAGGATCCCATACCATCAAAAACAACATATTTAAATAATATATGTATATGAATTACTAACCTTAGTTATACGGGTGTTTCAGAAATATGGGATTAAACTTCTGGGGTTATACAGTGCAACATTAGAAAACTTTTGAGTATAGGGACCCATGTCCGGAATAGTGCCACTACGGCACTACGGTCGCGTTAAAATTTAGAAAGACGATTAATTTCCTAAATGGAATTTAAAAATTTAATCTGTATATTTTAGGGGTTTATTAACTTTTATTTGCCCAAGCGCAAAATCACTCTGTTTCTGATAAAAAAAATAGGTATATAAATGTGTTGGTCACTATTTTAATAATTTTAATTAAAAGTACATATTATTATTATTTCTGTAGTTTTAGTTTTGCTTTTTAATAGTTCTTCAAGTAATTTAAAGTAACGTGTTTTATGAAGTTACTCTTGGTCCCCATGCAACAATAGTATCAATAATCTTATATTACTAAAAAAACGCTTCAATTTATGTGTTTTGCAATTCTATAATAATTTATGGGTATACCACCTGTTAAGAAAAAATATGCAATTTTTATCTTTGGCCTCAGAAAAGTCTGTCTCATCGTATGTCCGTCGGATAACCAAGATAGGTTAAAATATAATTGACGTAGTGTGTACAATGTGTACATTGTCAGTTAGTCGGTATTCTTGGTAAATGATTGCGACCAATCGTCATTTTTTTCCATCATAGTACGAAATCCGAATAGAAGGCGACCTTCACCCATCTGTTCACCGAACAGAAAATGTTTTATATTAAAGATAGTATTTGAACAAAGGAATCGCCATAGGGTTGCCTACAAAAATTAAGTCCAGGCCATATTTAATTTTAGAAATTACCTCAGAAGTTTTGACATCTTGTATAATAACAGCCCCCATATTTTTAAATACGTGCGTATGCAAGTTACTAAAATACATATTTTAAAATAATACAGAATATATTAAAAAAAATTAAGTTTAAAATATAAAAATTTACTACAGCTTTATTTATAAAATCGAAAAAAAATATTTTGGCATCATACAGGGTCACTCAAAAATTTTAAAGCTTACTTTTTTAATTGGTCATAGCCTTGACCTAATTTTTTAGGCAACCGTAAATTATTATTGCAATATATGCAATATTTATTAAAAATTAATATTGCATATTTTTTTCTTAAAAGGTCGTATACCCATATATTATTTTAGAAATGCAAAAACTTAAGATGAAGCGTTTTTTTTGTAATATATCAATCAATCAATTACTTGATACTATTGTTGCATGGGGACCAAGAGTAACTTCATAAAACACGTTTCTCTGAATTACTTGAAGAACTATTAAAAAGCAATAAACTACAGAAATAATACGAATATGTACTTTTATTTAAAATTATTAAAATAGTGACCAATTAAACAGATTTATATACTATTTTTTTTAGAGACAGAGTGATTTTGCGCCTGGAAAAGTAAAGCTAATAAACCCCTAAAATATACAAATTTAAATTTTTGCAGTTCATAAACATTCATCAAGTAACATTTTTTTAACGTAAACTATATTTAAATATATTATTACTAATGCACAAGATTATTATAAATACCCATTGGCATTTATATGAAATTTGAGACTTAACTATAAATACCATAATTGTGGAGCATTAACTGTTAATATATACTATCATATTATTATAGGCTTAAACACAAAAGGTCTATACATTTATTTACAAACATAGTTTATATACATACATATGTTAAGCTTTACTAAATATTAAAATTTTAATATTTGCAGTAATTTTTGTTTTCACCTATGGTGTTTCGAAATTTGTTTTTATCCAATTACACAATTAAATATGTTTTTTGGATTTGAGGTAATTTTAGCAGAAGAAATCAACAAATACTGTGCAAATAAATTACTTTTTACTGAAGTCCAAATTAAAACTGTACGACACAGGCGTAGCCCTACGCCCTACGCCTGATGCATTGAAAGTAATGTAACCTTTTACATGCAGGCAAGGCGCGTACGAGTTAGCTTACATTAATTTTACAAAACTTTTTGTCAGACGTAGGGCGTAGGACGTTCGTACGTCTAGTGTGTAACGGGACTTACCTTTACTATTTTGTAAAATTTCCTAATATAACATTCTAATATACAAAATAAAATAAATAAATGTATATTTTTATAATCATATACAAATAATATACATACAGTGTGTACCAGGATATGTGTTACAAAAGGACAAATTGACCAAAAATTTTGGAATTTTAACCCGTAACTGCTACCGACGGGGTCTGTGTGACCCGGCGTTAGTTTTAATACGCACTAACTATGTAACCTTGGTGGTGGGGGAGCTATACGTCCAGCTATTCTCCTATTAGTTAGTGCTTCTCTCGGAGACGTGGCAGGCGGTTTTGTTGATTTTGCCAAATTCGAAATAATTACGTAGTTGGGTCTCCGTGACCCGTCTGTAGTACTTACGTAAACAAAGTGTTATCTCATTACACAGGTATGTACTCATTTTTGCTATTATTTTTTGTGTAAACTTTTCTTAATTGTTTAGGCAATTTTTAGATTTAAATTCAAATATGTTATTTTACTGACAGACTCTTTTTTTCTAGATAAAATGGCTTCTACAAGCAAGCAGCTAACTTCAGCGGAGCTGGAAGACATTCTTAATAGAGAGAAGAGTTGAAAGATGTAAATGAGGCGGCAGAAACTCTCCAAGAAGTAAAAAATGGATCGCAAGCCGCACAAACATTATTTGATCATGCAGGCGAAAGTGATAACGACGAAGTTGACGACGAAATTTACAGTGAACACGATACGGATAGTGAATTTGAGACTGAATCTGTGCAAGAAAATACCTCGTCCAGTGACATCGAAATTGAAAATGCTTCGAGTAACCAAACAGCCACTTTCAACATGTCAAAGTCAGCTTGGTACGGAAAAGATTCAACACAATGGGCCAAAGAGCCTCCACAAAGATCTAAGGTAAAATCCCATAACATTATTAGGGTTTTATCCGGACTGAAAGGTCCTGCTCGACAGAAGGAACCATTGAGCCCCTTAGAAGCTTGGAAATTGTTAATAACCGATGAAATGTTGGAAATTATAGTTGAGCACACAAATACAAGAATTGACATAATGCCCAAACAGCACAAACTTTCCATTGAGCAATCCCCCATATAAGTAAAGCATGCGTCCACATTATTTCTTGACCTTGCTACAGAGCTGGGCTACACTACCAAACAGTGGTTAAGCTGTGGAGTAGACATAAAGCATCGCGAGACCCATGCTTTACTTATATGGGGGATTGCCCAGTGGAAAGTTTGTGCTATTTGGGATGGCATCAAAATACGCCACCTTCAAACGACGTAAAAACTCTCGCCAAAAATTTGCTCCAACTTTCATTGGTAAGACAGATAAAATTGAGATAGAAGCTTTCATCGGTCTTTTATTCATGCAGGGTATATTTAAGTCAGGCCATGAGGATTTAAAATCATTATGGGCAACAGATGGAACTGGGAGAGATTTATTTAGATGTACAATGTCCCTTGCACGATTCCTCTTTTTGTTAAGCTGTTTAAGGTTTGACAATCATCTTACAAGGTCCGAGAGAGTAAAAACTAATAAGCTAGCTGCAATATCCGATCTTTTTGAAGCTTTTGTGAAAAACTCTCAGCAGAACTATATTCCAGGACCTCACGTAACTATAGATGAAATGCTGGTTCCATTCCGGAGAAGATGTGCATTTAGAATGTACATCCCTAATAAGCCTGCAAAGTACGGGCTAAAAGTGTAGATCTTGGCCGATTCCCAAACACACTATATGTATAACGCTGAGGTCTATACTGGAAAAAATCCAACTGATGTCGTTCTTCGAATGATCAAACCAATTGAGAAATCCAACCGAAATATCACTGGAGATAATTGGTACACATCAATGGAGTTGACTAATGAGTTAAAAAAACAAGGGATTACCTATGTAGGTACAGTGAAAAAAAAATAAAATAATGATCCCTCCAGAATTTTTACCGGACAGAAAAAGGCCTGTCAAATCTTCAAACTTCGGATTTACATCGGACAAAACCATAGTATCTTACGTCCCGAAGAAAGGAAAATCTGTTATCTTAAAATCGTCATTGCATCACGACAGCACTATTGATGGAAGTACTGAGAAACCCGAAATAATTATGTTTTATAACAGCACTAAAGCAGGTGTAGATGCTTTAGACGAAAAATGTGCAACGTATTCCACTTCTCGGCGAACCCGTCGATGGCCAATGGCAATTTTTCACTGTATTTTGAATGTGTCTGGTGTAAATAGTCGTATATTATATCAGTTTTCACGTGGAGAGGAAATAACTCGCTACAACTTTCTGAAACAACTAGGCATTGCACTATATACTCCACATATGAAGCAAAGACTTTACAACCAAAAAGTTCCCCGAAAACTTCGTTGCCTCGCCGCCGATATTCTTGGAGTAGATATGGAGGATACACCTACACAACCTCCAACCCAAATTTTATCAAAAAGAAAGAGGTGCTCAATTTGTCCTGGAAAAAAGATAGGAAAACAAATACATGTTGTATTGTGTGCAAATTACCTATTTGTTTGCAATGTGCCTTGAAAGTGTGCCCTAATTGTAAATAAAAAGTTTTTTTGTACTACCCTAGTTCTATATTATATAAATAATGTTTTTGATATCAAATAAAAGTTTTGGTTAATGTTTTTTCTTTCATTTGGATATCTTAAAACCGGGTCAAAGTGACCCGTCGATAGCAGTTGCGGGAAAACCCGTTGTCAGTAACAGTTACGGGTTAAAACGAAATTTTGGGAAAACTGGTCACATGGTCGGTCCAGTTGTCCAGGTGAGTTATTACTAAAAATATTAAAAATACCCAGGAACAAACTACTTTTGTTTTTAAAGTTAGAACATAATTGTATGGGTAAATGTTGTAAAAAATTAAATTCTATGTCAAAATTTAAGGTTAAAGCATAAAAGTAAAAAAAAACGCAATTGTCAGTTTTTACATTACACATTACAACTTGAATAATGGGCAAGATGGAGCAAAATTTAAAAAAGAATCAATTATTTTAAATATTATTTTAAAATTCTATGCCTTAAGCCAAAGTTTTAAAAATTGTTAATACATGAAATAAAAAATTGTCAAAAAATTATTTTTACTTTAATTTTTTAACTTCATATTTTGACAGAAAATTTAATTCTCTACAACATTTACTTATAACATTTTGTCCTATTTTCACGAATAAAGCTAACTTTACTCTTGGTAATTTTTCATATTTTCAGTTATAACTGTATTATAAGTGTATTACTAATCGAAGTAAAATTTTGTATTTATTAGTTTTGGACCATACAACTAGTTCTTCCAAAAGGACGTTTAAAATTCCAAAATTTTTAATCCAATTGTCCTCCTGTAACACCTATCCTGGGACACACTGTATATTAGGTTCGGCTAAATAACTTAACACATAGGCAATGTAAGGAAAAACATTTTTGATTGGATTAGTTACATATATCCTTTGTTGTTGCTTTACTGGCCGATAACCCAAGACCTATTTGCTTAACCAGTAAAAATAAATATTTGGTACATTTTTCTATTTTCGTTTTAATTTTTTGAACAACTAGAACTAACCAGAACTAACCAGAACAAAACAAATAAAAAAATAAAAATCCTTGAAATATATTTTTGATGCCAGGTAAAAATTTCCAGACGGCTGCTGAGCGCCATCTTGGGGAAAAATTAAATCAAAAGGAGGGTCTCATGGCTTAACATTTCAAAGCTCATTATGGGTACTTTAGAGGTCGATTTATACATATCCGTGCCGTGTCCGTTGTGTCAGTTCCAGGTCCGGTTATTTTTAATGTGATATTTATAAATATCCGAGTTGCGGCAGTGTACGCGCGGGTAGAAGAGATAATTTTGCCATTTGGCTTCATTATTAGATGAAGAAAAAGAGCAACAACAAAAGAGGTGAAAGCAAAGAAGTTAAAGTGTTTGCTTACCCTGTATGAAAAAATAAAAAAAAGTAAAGGCGAATTAAAAAAATACAGGGTAATAGTCCACGTCCACGCACCGTCAGTGCCGAAACCAAAAATATCGTTTGGTATTAATTTTTGTCCAGTCACTGACTACCCCGTCCGGAACAAGTCTCTGTATAAATAATAAATATCTTCATATAAGATATACATACTTTTTTCTGTCGGCACGGATATGTATAAATGGATCTTATAACTCTATAAAGTCGAATCGCCATATTTTTTAAATAAAAAAGCCAGATGAACTTAGTGTGATATTTTCCTAGGGGTTATATAATATACAGGGTGATTTATTACAAAATATATACTTTTTTCTTACTCTGTATATTATCACCAGTGTCACTATTAAAAGAATTCTTAAAAGCTTTAAGAAAATACCAAATTAAGTACATGTAACTTTGTCACTCTCCAAAATAAAGCCATCCAAATCACGTAATTAAGTAATTTTTAAAGTACCGTCATTTTATAATAATCATCCAAATTTTTATTATGATGCGCCACAAAACCCTCTTTTTATTTAACTTTTTGTCACACGAAGTAATTAATTTTATAGATTTTCTTTTGTGTTTTATTAATACACATACACAAAAAAAAAAGAAATAAATAATGTTAAATCAGAATTAAACTAACCAAATTGGCTTAACATACAGGGAACCCAGAAATTACACCTCAGGATTTCTGTGGGCATTTCTGCACAAAAAATTAATGCAACAAACTTTTATACAATTTTTTTCAATTGTTTTGAAAACTCAAAATTAACGAAGGTACAGGATGATAAAATATATTTTTTTGTTATTTTTTTCTAATATTTGTTTTTAGTTTACTGCTTTTTGCCAAATTTTGCATGCATATCACTAATGATTATTTGTATTTATCCTACTAATTTGACGCCAGTAGTCAATGCCAAAAGGCCTAAAGTGTCCTATACTTTATAAATATGACTTAAAACTTTTTGCTTTATTCTTTTTATAAACTTGAATATAAAATTATTAAAGAGCATTAAAATATCTTTTAAAAACTTACTTTTGTTACATTACCTAAAATGAAAGGTTTTCGAGAAAAACGACTTTAAACATTAACATACGTTTAGGTAGAAATTCTGATTTTTAAAATTAACAAAGTAAGCCTAAAAAACAAACGTTGTTTATAGGTTATTTGTTTTTAATATGTATGCAAAATTATTAAAAAACATTAAAAGAAAATTAAAACATCCTGTATCTTCGTTAGTTGTGACTTTTCGAAAAAATTGTATAGCTGTTTGTTGCATTAATTTTTTGTGCAGACTCGCCCACAGAAATCCTGACGCGTAATTTTCGGATACCCTGTATATCAAAAATATGTTTTTAAATCAAAGGAAACAAAATAAACACTATTATGATTATTTGAATACAGAAAAAAATCAAGTTGATAACATAAGCCTTAAAGAATCTCATTAATTTAACTTTTCTCACTTTATTTATTAATCAAGTCTTAAAAAAGTACACCATTAATTAAAAGTAATAGGAAAGTTATGAAAAACTGGATTTTTGGCTGCTGACTAAAATTATATTACATAACTTTATATGCCAGTGAGGTCAATAGTGTCACTTGTCATATTTTAAAATGCAACACTCATGCATTCATGAATGTCCACAGATGAGAACAAATGGACCAAAACATTTTTTTTTGAAAAAAATTTCAAATACTTAAATGTTTTTTGTATAAAAAAATTGATTCATCTGCATAATGACCTTTGGACAGGTAAATATTTGGTGTATCCCTTTTATGCTGTAGAACCGCCCGAAACCGTTCTTAAACTTCGTAGAGTGTAAGAAACGTCAAAATACAAAAGACTGCAATTAAAAGAAACACTTTTGGAGCCGTTCCGGGCGGTTCTAGACCCTAAAAGGAGTACACCAATTATTTAAGCAATATTATTGGAGCAATATATTATGACATTGACATGACATTATAATATTTTAATATTAAAATTATTATAATATTTGTTATTATACTATCTACACGTTCAATATTATTGATCAATATTATTATTGCTACAATTATATTAACCGTCCGAGTGTGGTCTAAACGACTAAAAATGTATTTTCCATTTAAAAAAAACAATTTTAAATTAAATTATTTATTATTGTTTCTAATTTTGTAGGTTCCATTGCAATAAAAAGTAAACAATTGCAGGGCCGTAAGCAGAAAGTGTTTTTTTTTGGGAGGGGGGCAAAAAGGCAAAAAAAAGGACTTCAGGTCAGTAAAAGCAGCTTAGGCGCCACTTTCAGGGCTCCTGGGAAGGGGAAATTACCCCTCCCCTCTGCGTACGGCTCTGAACAATTATTGTATCCCATTATTAAATGTGTAATGAAAAGTATATATGTCGCTAAGTAAAACTCAAAATTTACGATATTCCGTTAACATTATATTACAGTATTAAGGTCTTTAATTTAAAGTTTTAAAAATTGTTTAAGTTACATATTAAATTCCGTAAAATTTTATTAAAAATCGCATGCATTTGACTGGACTGCTGCGTTTGGTATATTAAACCTTTGAGCCAGAAATGTCTCTCTTTTGTTGAAAATTAAATCACGGCACTTCGACACACGTTACAAAAAACAGGTGCAAAAACGAGCAAACAGAGTTTAAAAGGGAAAAAATTCAATCAAAATAGCGACATGTGGATTAATGTGTATTGCTGAATGGAGAAATTTTCAGATTAGTTTGATTTAGCCAAATTCTTGACATTGACATTCATGACAAGTATTTTCATAAGTAATAGTATATTTATAATTATTATTACCACTGTAAGGTCTAACCCTATTCATATTTATACAGGGTGGCGCACCATAAATGCCTCGGTCTCTAGTGAAAAATATTATTATAAAAAAATAATAATATAGGAAGATGTGGGTTGGTAAGAAGCATAATTTACCTTTTAGTGGTCGCGCGCGGACCATCACTCTGCACCGATCTATATTCGTCTATAACTTCTAAAGCTGCGTCCAAACTTGCAACAATTCGCCAAACTTCCGTCCAAATAAACCAACCTGCAATGCAAAAAAACTGACAAGCTTTAAATCACCATGGAATCATTCTCCGAACCCTTGGAACGATGTGAATTTCGTCCATGTCCGCGCCATGTGGGGCTATGTGGCACGCTATTCAGCGCGGCGAATTGTTGCAAGTCTGGACGCAGCATAAGATACGCCCTTTCCGAAGCTGCGGTTCACAGTACCTTCGAACAAGGGTGTTTTTATTGCATGACTAACTAAGCAGGTAGTTAGTTGTTTCTTTCAACGAAACGCGTGCGACCAGTGAAGTAACTAAAAGTGATTTTATATTTTTGCGTTGTTAAGCTTCTTTTTGTCAAGGTATGGTAAGTTGGATATTTGAAGATATAATTATGATACATTGCATATTTTATAATGGCCATGTATGTATATAAAAGAACAAGAATATCTACAGAAATTAAAAGATGAATGTGTGCAATCCACTGACGATTAAAAACTACCTCTAGATGACAGCGATGAAGGGAAAGAGAATACTATTGAATTAGACAGACATGAAACTGATAGGAACAGGTATTTCGGATAACAAATAGGTTGTTTTACAAGAATGTGTGATAGAAAAAAATCTGCCCACTTAATATTTTTGCAAAAAATGTCAGACCTATGTATGTCTGTGAAGCCCTTTGTCGTCTGCGGTTTACAAGGCTGGGTGAAGAAAAACCTAAAGCGGCAAGATTTACCAGAGAGCCGGTTTCAAGCTTGTGGAGTCTGATTTAACAGACCGGCTTGAATAGCGTGCTCTAACCTATGGACGGAGGAGAGACACAATAAACCTGAGCAGGTTGCAGTGTTAGAGGATATGCAATCCACCTCCAAATCTATTCTAATCTAATCTAATATATGTATGTCTGCAACACTCTATAATAATTTGTCCAGAGTGCTTAAAACAGTCTTGTGAAAAAACTAAATTGTTATTTTCATGTTTATAACAATTATGGGTTTTTCATACTTCCAACATAGCAAAATAGCACACCTAACCAGTTTATTGCCATATTTGCTGGCATAATTAGGTTTAAAATTAAGTATTTTATGTTCAGTAGTTGTTTTAATGTACTTAAAATTATACAGAGAAAACTGTAAACTTGGCAACTTTGCAAATTCCATTTTTTAAATTCTTTATGTTCAGGTACCTCTTGGCACAAAATTTTGTTCATTTATATTTGACGGTTGCTGAGAAAATCCACCGTTCCGGTTTCTTCTACTAACCCTGTATATGAGCAAGCAGTTTTGGTATATCGGCCAGTAATAGAATAAGAAAACAAGCACTATTTGCAACGCCTGTACACATGCCGGTATTTAGTTAGATTGTCTCTTTTCCTCGCATTGCCTATATGTGATGTTGTTTAGCTTAACCGGTATGAAAATAATTTTAGAGCTAGCTAAATTTTATTAAATTTTTTCAGATTCCTTCCACCTAGGTCCGACTATCGCTCCTCTAGATGGTGCGCTGCAGCCTTAGAGGCTTATTTTGCCTTGACCCCTACTTCTTTCCATTCACACACCATTTATTACATAACGAGGATGGTTGCTGCTTGGTCCGTTCGTTATTCCCCGAGCGGAATACCGCGTGCCCGATTACCCGTCCAAGTTATGGCCGCGCTCGTCAATGCTTAACTTCGGTGATTAACGAGGCCGACCCCACCGGAGCAGCAACAAGCGCGGCTCTTATATGGTCCTCATAAAACGATTGTTAATTTTTAATCGTTTTTAATTGAAATGTTTTTAAAACAATATCAAAAAGTATTTTGTTGGGCCACTTTAAAAAAAAAAGTGAAAAAAAATTGTTAGATAAGTGGGCCAAATTTTTGATAAAAACCTCTTACTGCAAACTGGACAACTATCTATCTTCATAATATAATTAATGCCAGCTACTGGCAACTATCGCACATGTTTGTGTCATTGAGTTTGTAATTGAATTACTAAAGGAATATTATACATGTCTCTTGATTTATGGGAATCTGGCAAAATATGACATTCGTGGAACAGACAACACAATTCTGCACCGAATGCTACTACAATATCACCCTAATTAAAGGCTATACTAATTGATTTCTGCAACCGCCAATGCGACTGGGGATGTTGAATGTCCAAAGCTGCAATTGTATTGTGTACAGGGTGTTTTTTTTTGGTTGGGATTATAGGGTAAGGGCTTAATGGTAAGAGATACAAATTACCAAAGAAAAAACTAATCGACTCTAAAAAAATAAATAAAACTCACTAAAAAGTTAAAAATTAAAAGGAATAAAAAGTGAGATAATAACATATGGTATTAAAGTATAAAAAGCTTTTGCTTATTTAGTTATTACTATCTACTTGTTTAGCGCATATGTTATTAAACGACTATTTTTTTATTTTATTTCTTATTTTTAGTAAGTTTTATTTATTTTTGAAGCCTGATTATTTCTTTAGGTGTTTATTTTTTGTTTTTTAGTTATTTTTTTCTAATTTATTATTATTACCATTAAATCGGTAAACCTACACTAAAAACAATGCCAGTACCTCTGACAGAGGCTAAAGTAAAAACCACAGAGACGTGTTATTTGATTGGTTTAAAACATTATAGACGGTCAGGGAAAACTGTCACATTGGCAGGGACGTGGTTAGTTCCGGTATGTTATATATTTTTGGTATTTCTTAAGTCTAATTTGTCATTTTACATAGAACATGCGACTAGTTTAATACTTTAAATTTCACATAATTGATTTTTTACCTATAATATATTGCAATATTATGTGCTTTTAACATTAAATCGTCTTTTCCCGTCATAGACAACAATAGTGTATTATACACGGGAAAAATTTTTGATTTAAGCTCACGGTTAATTGTCCCCCTTTGCTTTGCGTCGGGAAACAACAGAACCTGGGGCTAAAATATTTTCCCTTGTATCAAAAATAAGTTTTTAATAATTTTTTATTTTTTGATCTCTAGCTACCAGGTAAGTAGAAATTAAAGTAAACTGAAGGTGTTTAACATAAAAAAAAACAAAAATCAATTAGCTTTTTGAACTATAATTTTTTAAACTAAAATTATTAGTAACACACGCCACAAAATTAAAAACAATTGTATTTGTTCTATGTAGTAGACAAAGATTTTCTCAAGTATGTTTTCCCACTAAACACAAATCTAGTTTAAACTATGGGTCAGATTAAAAAAACGAATTGCTGTAGACAAGGGGGCACTAGCATTTTTTTATAAAGAAAGAGAGGTTATGTAGCACGTTGTTTTAAAGGCCCTTTGATGCTCTACTCAACACTTGCACACTGCTTTGTTTTTCAAAAATGTGTAGCTGATCCAGAATTACAAGCCAATATTTTTAAAACCGCACTGTTTGTATTTAATCCAAATTTTAAATTTGGTAAAGTCTGAAACGGCCGGGCTAGTTTAAAAAAACAAAGTAGCGTCGGGTAGATAATCAAAGGGCCTTTAAAACAAGTGCTTTATAATCCCTCTTTCTATTAAAAAGAAAGTTTGACCCCTAGTTTTGGCTAACCATATTAGTGTGGAGAAAATACGTGAGAAAATCTTTGTCAGGTACCCAGCATAGACCAATCTTTTTATTTTGCGGACTTGTGTGATAGGTAATTAATAGTTTTAGTATTTCCAATATTTTGAGAAAAATAATTTAATTACTTAATAGTTTGGTTTACTTTAATTTAAAGTACCGATCTAAACCCCATCCAATAAGCAGATGAATTACAAAATTGTGTCAGTTGCAGTTCTGGTATTTAACATTCCCAGTCTCGTTGGTGCTACAGAAATCAATTAATATAGGACCCAATTAGAATGATATTGTAGTGTTAATTAAAGCAAAATTGTGTTGTCTGCTTTAGGAATATCAAATTTTGGCCAATTTTCACCAATCCAATTGAGAGTTTATTATCTAGTAAAATGAAGGAACAAGTAAATTAAATGCAGTTCCTATTATACAAACACAATAATTTTTTGCGGTTTAAAAATAATATAGATCAATAATTATTGTCTTTGTCAAGAGCTAATATACAGGGTGCGGTTTTAAAAACTTACTATTTTCTAAACCAAAGGAAATATTAAAAAATAAAAAAACACCGTTTTTATAAAACCCGGGAGAAATATAAACGACGTGTTTTTCAAAACATCTCTATCAACCCTTAAGCTGCATCCCCTGTCACTTAAAAATTTTAAATGGCAACACCCCTTATGTGGCACCTTTCTGGAAAGCCTATAAAAATACTTTTCGTTGGCAAAAAAATTGGGGTAAAATCAAATACTACCCTTAAATTTTAAAAAATTATATTTTATTATTTATAAAGAATACAAAAAAAATCATAAATTATCAAATAAAAATTAATAATTATTATTAAAATAATAATTTCTAAAGAGCTAACCTGCTCCATAATAAAGTTCTGGTTAGTTCTGTTTCTGAATTGTTTCCAAAAAGATGGGGCGCTTGTGCAACCGAAGTAACCAGAACTAACCAAAACTTTCTTTGGGGACGGGTTAGCTCTACAGAGTGGATTATTTTAATTTGTTATTAATTTTTATAATCATTTAATTGGATATTTTCTGGTATTCTTTATGGATAATAAAATATGATTTTGCTAAATTTTAGGGTAGTATTTTATTTCACCCTTTTTTGACCAACGAAAATAATTTTTTATAAGCTTTTCAGAGAGGCGTCACATTAGGGGTTGCTTTTCAGGATTTTGAGGTAACTAGGGGTACAGCTTAAGGAGTAAATAGAGGTATTTTAAATAATACGTCATATATTTCTCCGGGGTTTTATAAAAACGCTTATTTTTAGTTTTTGTTATTTGCCTTAGTTTAAGAAATATGGCCGTTAAAAGTTTTAAAAACTTACCTTGTACATAAAATTTACTACCAGCACACAAAATTTGGTCCTATTCTGCATCAGTTGTACCAAATGGTTTTGGTTATTTACGAAAACCCAGTTAATACCTTTATAGGTATTTTCTACATTGCAAATATTTAAAGAAAATGCTGCTTTTATCCTTAAAAACCAAAACAATTTTTTTGCAATAGTATATTACATTACAAGGGTGGAAACTGACTTATTTGACACGAGTGGGGATAAACCCACGAGTGTAAGAACGTGATTTTCACACAAGTAATGTACACTATTTTTCCTACGACCACAAGTTATTCTCAAAAAAAAGTTGTTTTTCTTCACAGAAAAAATAAGAAAACAATTGAAAACTTTGCATCACTAGGGTGATATATACTTTTCCTTACTGCGATATATTATACTGTTTAACAATATTTTTATATCAAAAATCACCTACCTAGTAGCTTTTTATCATTTTAGAATTAAAAAAGGTCCTCATTTAAAAAATATTGCATGGGTTTATCACGGTAAATCCCATTAACAGGCTGATAACTCCAAATTTATTTTAAAGAACAATGACAGCGATGACAGCTTCATATTATACTTTGCAACACTAGTGTGATAAAACGCATTTTCTATGCATGAAAACAGTGTGCTATTTACTATTTTCACATGTGGTCGTAGGAAAAAGTTTTTTTCTGTCAGTTATCCTTGTGGTGATTTCTTGGTATTTTACATTTATACATGACTTCTGTTTCCCATCAAATTTTTAAATCATGTTTAGAGTGAAGCAGGTCGATACCAGTTCTTTTGACACCAAGAAATTTACCAGTAGGTATTAAAAAATATATGCTTTAAGCAAAGGCAGCCCTTGATCTTAATTTGTTTGAAGGCGAGCAAAAATTGTCTTTCTTTGCCGCCTCTTCGGCAAATGCAAATTTTTAAAAACTACTAATATAAACTTTTAAAAAGCCCCAAGAATGTGTTATTATTATAAATAAAAATATACAGGGTGTTTCATAGGAAAAAATATAAGTTTGGAATTTTTGTCCGCCCAACATCTAAAGAACTTATGTCTGAATGTCGTAGAGAATGCTTTACCATTAAAATAAACAAAGAATTTCGGACTTCCATTCTCTTTTACATTTTTTATTCACACATTTACATTTATTATTCACACAACGTTTCGAGCAGTACAATCTCTGTCCGTTTTTAAGTGTAAACTTATCTAATTTCTAAAGATACTGAGTTTATATTATTACAGTGGGGAAGACCATCCACCAGTATTAGAGTTGGGTGCGGTCACGCGTAAGGTTGTTCACCCAGGACACCAGCTTCGGTGCGTTTTAAGAGTAATTTTCAAATGTCTGGTATTTTTACACCTGGTTTGCTGAAAATATTATTGTTGTTTTCAATAAAGACCGGATTCTTTGAATTTGCGCTTTTTCTAATGTGGTTCCCTGTGAACAACCCGAGCTTCTGACCACTTGATGTTATGATGCTGAGACCAATCATAGTCAACAATCCTAGATTTTGATCGTCCCTTTGTGTATGTTGCCCGTATTCTGCAACTCTTACATTTAAAGGACGTTTTGTTTCCCCAATGTATTACTTTCTACATTAGCATGGTACCTGGTAGATACAATCTTTCTCCTGTTTGGACAAAATAGGTTTTGTTTTTTTGTCATGATGCTTCTTAATGTATAACCAAACTTAAAGACTGTTTTTATAATAATCCTATATACATAACTCTTAGCAAATCCATTCTGTAGCAGATCCATTTTAATGTTGTTTAGTTCAGCATCCAGAGTTGTTTTTCGCTGCATATTGCGGTTGCTCCTCTACATAACGTTTTAATTATTTCTATTTTGGTTGCTTTAAAATGGTTTGAATGGAAATCAAGTTATTTTTCCGTGTGTGTGGATTTCCTATTTACAGATGTGTTGATTACTCCATTATGTTTGCTGACGAGAATATTCAGAAAAGGTAGACAGCCGTTTGACTATCTTTAAAGGGAGTAGAATATTTTATATAATACACCAAGACAGTAGGGAATTTTTTCCTTGTGCTTTATAACATATATAGCCACCTCGCTACAATTGATGCTCGTATTTACTGAATGAGATTTCAGTAGGGCATCAACGGCAGGATTTAATATCCTACCGCTAGACAATAAAACTTGTCTAATAAGTAGACGCTTGTTTTCTATGCTATTCAACACGACTCGATACAGCCTCACTGATGAGTTCCTGTAAGGCAGGCGAAACCGGTCTGGGGAGAGAGTCGTGGTGGATAGCACAGAAAAGCAGGATGTTTTGACTGTCTTTAAAGGGAGTAGAATATTATATATATATATATATATATATATATATATATATATATATATATATATATATATATATATATATATATATATATATATATACATGTGTAAACTTAGTTATAGGCAATATGCATTTGATAAAAGAAGTAAACAAAGATTGGCACAACAAACAACAAATGAAAGCGGAATTCTTTTTGTAAATTTTTATTTTTGAATACACACCAAATAAACTAGGGTTTTCAATAATACCACTTGATGAACTACAAATTTGCAGCCAAGGCGGAATCTATGCTTGAGAGAAAAGCGGATTACATCTATTTTGTTCGGTGTATCTGACTGTATTTTAGATATTTAGCGGAATATTGACTAGTACTTTTTCATTCCCATGAATGCACGCTTTTTAAAAATCATGAGATTTATTTATCTGAAATATTAGACAAATATAATATTTTTTTATTTTACGAATTTTTAAAAACAAAACAAAAAATAAATGTAACTAATTGTTGGCACAAGCATTTTAAAGATAAACCTAAATTATAGATTTATTAGTTCAGTAGTTTTTAGAGTTAATTTGTTTTCTGGGAGTTTAAAATTAAGCTAAATTAAAATAATTACCTATTTTTTATATCACTATTTTATTAATTTATTATTCTCCTAAAGTATACATCAATTTTATTATGTTATGCAAGGACAAAATAGTTCTTCATGGTATATAAAAAAATATATTTTTTTAATGTTTATTAAACCTCTTTAGTCTGGATAAAAGCCAACTATAATTTTGTTTAAATTTAGTTCAGTAGTATTATTTGCCTTATTTGGCTGATTTATTTAAACTTTTGTAACCTGTAAGTTTTCTCAAGTTTTTATGTTAAATAAAGGCACCGCCGGCGGTTTTGCTCCATTATAGAAAGAAAACCGCCGTTTGGCGGTTTTTTTATCTACGTATATAAAAACCGCCAAAAATTATAATTAGTTTGTTATTACCGACGGTATTTACTAATTTTATCATTAGAAACCGCCATCTGGTTCAAGTCAATCTAACATTAATAATTATTTATTTTGGGTGCTATAAGCGTTAAGTTTTTGTGGTCTTATTGTTTAATATTTTAGTTTAGGTTATAGCATCCTTTGAAAAAAATTGGAATAATATAGCGGGATGGAGACAGGCAAATTGAACCAAACTTTACTAAAAAAGTGTTTTAGAAATTTTTTGTTTTTTGGTAAAGTTAAGCACCCTGTATTTTTAGAACGAAAAATTTAAGGACCCATGTTTGTATAAACTTTTTTATTAAAGAGGCTCTAGAATACGCCCTTAAATTTTCTTACAGCAATTAGGAAAAACCGTGTGAAAACATGTGATCGCAAATTTATTGTTCTAAAATGCAAGATGTTAAAATTAAAACAAAAATTTGAAAAATTTATAAACACTTGTTTTGGTAAAAATATGGATATACACCCTGTTTAAATAGGTATTTATTGTTGTCGTTACATACTTGCTAATAGGAAGTAACAAAAACTATAAAAAAAGATTTTGCAATGCTTGTTTTATGGTCCAAAAGTATATAATAAAGTGTCTTTTTTCTCCTAAACCAAATTTAATAAAAATGAAACAAGAGGCATAAAAGCTGTATTTTAATTTGCTTAATCAGAAAAAAGCACAAACAATATACAGAAATTTGCACAGTCAGTGACGTATGTTTTTTTTTTTAATATTCCCTCATTTGCTGCTCTAGAAGCCCCTTGACTTATTAAATGTATTTAATTGCAGGCTCTGTTTATATAAACCTTTTTTAAATCTTTAATAGTATCATCTTCCTATATATTTTTTAACAACATTCTATAACATCTGTAATACGCTTTTTCTTCAATTTGTCCATGAGTGAATTTACAAGAGGACAAATAAATTTAATTTAAATTTTTCGAAAACAACATATTTTTGCTTTTAAAACATGACTCACGAACGAAATATTTAAATATTTTATAAATAATTTGCAACAATTTTAAAACAATATTTTTCTTTAGAAGTAGTTAAACAATTTTTTTATTTTCATTTTTGGGCAATGTGCCATTTTTTTAAATAGCATAAGCGGGGTAAAATAGATTAATTACTAATACCTTTATTTGTTTTTATTGTTTCAAAATATTTTATGAAAGTAATAATTAGTTAATCATAATGTCAAATTTAATAATAAAACACTTAAAAACTTTGAAATTACAACATATAATAATTTTATGATTTGATTGAAACGTTTTTCTTCCCCACCATATTAAACAAACTTTTTCAGATGTAAACAAATGTTTTTAAATCGTTTATAAAATTAAATTAAATATTTTAGCCAAATTTGCTGAGTTTATTAAAATTTTGCATTAAAATATTTATTGATTACAAACTTTAATCAAAATAAATTTTCTTATTGACTTTTTTTAATAAAAATAAAGGTAATGTGCCCTTGAAAAAAAATGTTTTTAGAATTTTTGCAAATTCTATAAATATATATATATAGTGTAATTTAAAATTTTATAATTAAAATTTTGGACATGAATTCCGTTACAAGTTTTTTTTAGTTATATAAATAAAAAGTTTATAGTATGTAGATAATGTGTAAACAGGTGATTTAGGGGTATGTATTTTCTATCATTTGTTTTTAAAAAAATAAAACACGTAAATAAAGATTTTAATATTACGAATCTAATGGTATATGGTTGGTTTTAAAATCCTAAGCTAAGTTCTGTGTCTTGGTCGAAAAAGGGCCTATGTACAAATTGGCAAAAATTTAGTTAGTAGGCCAATGTTACTAAATAAATAACTTTTTTTTTTTAATAAAAATAATAACAAATAAATAATCCTAACTAAATAATCCTAGTAGCTTTCGATAAAGGCTGGGTAATAACGGCCCCAATGTGAGGGCTTAACTACAAGGTGTAAAGTTTACGATTAACAAATCCTAGACTCTCTTCTTGGTTCCAAACTTAATTTTCGTAGATAGACTCTTTTTCCAGCAAGCCTACAAAGTTAGGGTTGGCGCGATTTAAACTTTTAGGGCTGACTGCCACATCCATACAGGGTGTCCAGTAACTTAACCGACAAACTTTAAGGGGTGTTTCTGTAATGAAAATTAGGAAAAAAACCCTATAAAAACATATGTTCTAAACGTTTTAGTTTTTAAACTAGGGGGTCTTATTTAATTTTTTTAATATTGTTGTATTTTAACTTTTATAGATGCTCCCTTTGCACTAGAAGATATTTTTTGACATACAAGAAAAAATTACCAGTGTCGTCCATGAGGAGTTTGGGATACATATTTTTTAAGAAAAAAATGATAAGCCACTGCATTATTTTAAAAATACATTTTTTTTTAAATTACCATTTAGTTAAGAATAAATTTGATCTTATACCTTTTTTTGTTTAATGTACGCTTTCCGCGTAAATAAATAGAAACCATTTCTCGGCATGGTCAAATTCCTATCTAGACTAAATAACGATGGTTATTTTTTACTGTATAATTTGATATTAGGAATAAAAGCTGACCATGTCAAAAAATAGAAACCATTTTGTGTTAAAAACGATTAGACATTATATTATATATTATAAAAAATGTGTTTAAAATCTAACGAATATAAACGTTTGCCCTCTACTGACATTACAATGATATTTACTGACAATTTTTAAAAAATTTTGCAAAAATTGCTTTCCGAAAAATTAGTTGTTGTCCAGTTTACCGAAGAGTATCCTGTATATTGCATCAATTACAATTACTTTACTAATTCGTAGATAACGCCTATGTTTTTTTTATAAGAATTACTGTTATCATTATATTGTAACTTGTGTTTATAATGTTTTAAAACAAAATTTTTGTTTTATTTTGTAACAATGGCTTGTAGGTATTTTACATTGTTGTTTAATTTTATTTATTTTTTTCGTTAAGGCGAATTTACTATAAAATCTATAATTAAGAAAGTTTAACAAGCTAAAATTAAATTTGTATTTTTATAAATATATGAAAACTAAAGAAGTGATTTTAGGAAGATTATGTTACTCTAGCAAACATTTAAATAAAATTAAATATGTATGATGTATTTTTTCAGTCAACGTCCTCTAAAAGCAAAATTCAAAATAAATACGAAGTTACCATCAAAATGATTCATTTCTTAAAAGGTTATCTTTTTTTTTTTTGGTGCTTAGACAAAATGTTTATCTACATGTAGAAAACAACGATAATTCAAGCTCTTTGAAGTTGCTTCAGCAACTTAAAAATTATATTTTTTTGTGGATAAATTAATATTATTGTAAGGATATATGTAAATAATTAAGAAAAAATAAATTCAAATTTCATAAGTAGAAATTTCTTACGTTTTAAGCCGTAAAAATAGCTGTAAATTTATCAAATAATGCTTGGAGAATACTTATTTTAATAAATAAACCCTTTTTTTCCCATTTTTTGCAGTTTTCTTAAAAAAATTGAAAAAAACACTATATAGTTTAAAACTTATATTTTGACGACTCCTGCCGACGAACCAGTTCGAGTTACACAAAAAACAATAAGGCAATGGCATGAAATACGCCGAAAATTTTATTAACGTAATTTACCATATGGTATAAATTAGCTTTTGTAATTGAAAAAAACTTTTTTCATATGCATTTTGAATGAAAAAACTCTATAATTAAAAAGTCCTAACTTAAAATAAATATTAAAAGCTCAAACGTGTTAGTTTTTTCGACCAGTAGATTGAAATTTTGCTTTAGCACCAAAGAAAAGAAAAACTTTAAAGAAATGAATCACCCCACTGTCGATTTTAATTTAAAGGATTAGGGTATTTCCACAAAAAAACTGTTTTTACTAGAATAACACCGTCATTTACTTGATAAGGAAATAAAAAAATGCTATTCTTAAAGTAACCTCGTGAACCCCCGGTATATAAAATATGTTATGGTATAAAATTATGCCATTAACCTATATAAATTCTTTCAAATATATCGTGCATTTCGTTGCTTATTACCAACCCATTTTTTTATTGCAGTATCAATTTCACTGCAACAAAGCAGCATTTGGTATTATATTACCGCAGCCGTATTTTCGGTGCCGTTTGCTGGCAATATAAATAGATCCAATTTTGCACGGAACATAAGTTTTGGAAAAGCAAATATAGGTAATCATAATACGGAAGTTCAAGCTTTGCTGCGTGTAGGGTTGATTTAGCACAATTTGCTGAATGAATGTGTGGTAACTAGAATGACGTGAAAATAAGCTAAATAATAAATTGTAATGACCGTTTCAATTTGGTATTTGCTGTTTAAAGCTGAATCATCATTGTTTTTCAATACCAAAAATATTCACGATACCAGCATTTCTTACTCTTTCCACGTCTCAGCTCAGCTATACATTATACTAAAATTACATAACATTTGTATTTCTGTTTTACGTATTGCAAACGGAAATTACAATTTTGTTTAAAAATAAAACAAAATTCTAAGTACAATACTATGCGTAGGTCGTAATAAATAGGTATAATTCAAATTATGTGAAGTTATACCTGTAAAAAATATTTGAAAAAAAAACAAAAAAATCCTCTTTATGCCGGATTGACTTAATTTAGGTTTTAAACTAAATAAATTTATAATACTCTTAACCTAAAACTTGAAAAATAATTGCGAAGAACAAACAACGACTAGTTATGGAAAAAGTATTAAAATAGTTCTAGTTAGAAAAATAGAAAATATTTTAATTAAAATTATTCCTGTATAAAACTTACTAGGAAAATAACACTTACCCATTTGTCTACTCGACAATTATCGCTTGATATTGCATAGTAGAAATCGAAAATTGCACAGTGTCTTTAATAATTATTAGTTTTTAAATTTTTTTAAGTTTCCTTACGGTATGATTCCGCCAGGCTGCTAACCGCTTACGCAAGACAGTAATGCTATACTTACTTCGCTTTCGCCTTGGAAGTAACGGGTAGCATTGCTGGTAATATAGCTCTGGCGCTTGCACCGCCGGTTTCTGCCTGCCGCGGTGCTCGGAAACATGCCTCTACCCTCGTATTCACTTAGCCAGAATTGCCAAAAAAAGATAAAAATTATATGGAGCCATTGAGTCTACCGACTTTCCGGATTCTTAACGTGTGAAAGGTCTCATAGGACTTAAAGATATGCTCAATATTGGTTAGGCGGATTCATTTATTGGATGGTCTTTTCGTTGGGTACACGCCTCATAAAATTCAATACACTTTGATAGCGTCGTCGGTCCGTAGCCGACTTCCCAGCACCCGCTAATGTATAGCGAGACTTAGGATATGGTTCCGAGGATCGCGGCAGGTCACTAACCGCCGACGTCGGCGGTTAGCAGCCTGCCGCCATGCACAGAATCGTACCTTTTACGCTTGCAATTCAGCAATGAAGAAGCTACTCGGTCAGCAGTTCTATCTCACTTTCAAATAATTCCCCTTTTTATTGCTCGCACACTATTTAAACGACGCGATTAGAAAGAAATAGTTGATTGCCATCTTTATTTCTATGACGCCTCTGACTTTTTCTTCGCTAAATAATTATATTTTACAGGCTGCCACGGCAATGCGGCAAATCTCTGCAGCGCTAGCCCGTACTAGCTGCAATATTTTGTGGTAAGCGGCGTTTTGAAATCGGTTAACCCATTATATTAGAAATTGCCGCTAATAATATTTATTGGTTTAAGGACAAGCGGACCTCTTTTACCGCTTACATATGTTACGGCTGCCTGATTAAAAATACAAATTCTTTAAAAATTTGTTGTTTAAAATTTACCTAAAAGCATATTATATAAAAAGCGCTTTTAAAATATACTTTTTTTTACCCAATATTTTAATGCCTAATCTATATTTAATGTATCAGCAACATTTCAAATGATCTACAGGTGATCTCTAAAAATTTTATTAGTCTTTGAAAAATTTATACAAATTGATTTTTAATAATACTGGATATAAAAGTTTCTTACGATATTGGAGTGATTTGCCGAATATAAAAACAGTAAAAAGAATTTTACGACATCATAGAGATAATGTATTTTGTGATATGTCAAGGAGTAGTCATTTTTAAAATATTTAGGAGTAAACTCATTTATGTATGAATAAAGGCGAAAACTGATTAAAAATAACTAATCGGCTAGCAATACATAAGAAAATCTATTCTGTGTTTTTTTATATATTTTTTATTTTCTTAGAAAATTAAAACAATATATATATATAAAGATGCGTATTGATGTGAGCTAAACTAAATTACCAAAACAAAAAAAATAATCATTAAGCTTTTATTTTTTAAGTTCTATTATTATTCTTTGTTTTTGGTTCTAAATTATAGGATTGGTGATTGGATCTAATAACTATCAGGCAAAGCCCAAATAGTCAAAAATCTGACTAACTATATAAATGGGCCCCTTATCCTTTCCGTTTTTCTAATAAAATACTTTTTTTTAACACCAAAAATTGTTATTAAATGAATTCCCCGGGGTTGGCAAACCATATCCTGGACTAATATAAGTAGTGTAATTAAAAAATGTATAATTAAAATTTTTGACATCAATTCCGTCAAACTTTATTAGTTACAAAAACGTATTAGAGAAAAAATATATTACCTACGTTACTGGGTTTTTAGAGTTTTTACCTAACATTTTTTTTTATTTGTATAAATGATATACAGGGGGTTTCTAAACAAATGCTAAACATTTGAGAAGGTGATTTCTTATTCAATATAAAGGGTAGTTTGTTTTAGGTAGAAGTGACAATGCATTCTTAAAAGGTGTGGTGTGGTGTATTGTTTTTCGAGGACTGCTGTTACGGTTAATGACGTTCGCTATCGGAACATGATAACAGAGTATTCTGGGAGCATTTGGAAGATATGGACTTCGACGATCTCTGGTTTCAACAGGACGGTACCATCTGTCATATATCAGGAGAAACGATAAAATTACTGTGCGGCAAGTTTTCACGTCGCATTATTTCACGTAAGCGCCTTTTCACACTAAGCCGGTTTTGACAGAGAGAGATAAAAGTTATACGAAGCCTTAAAGTTTGCTGACTTTCCGTGTTTTCTACGTATGAAAGGTTTTATTTGACTCCATACACTTCGGTAGCGTTGGTCCGTCGACTAAATTCCCGTCTTCCGCTAATGTAAAAAGGCAGTAACGGCAATATCAATTGGTCGCCGCGATCCTGTAAATTAACTCCTTTAAATTAGTCACTTTGGCGGTATAAGAGCAAAGCCTACAAGAATAACCCAAACACCATTACGGAGCTGAAGCAGGTATTCAGGCTCAACATTACCAACATAGGACCCGATTTGTGCCACGGAGTAGTCTAAAATTTCTGAAAATGGATTATGTTATGCCATATGACCCATGGAGGTAATTTACTTAATAATATCATCCTTAATGCATAATTGTAATGAACCACTCTCAAGGGGGAAATAAATGCTTTAAAATAATTTTTAATTTTTTCCTTTTTTTAAATTTGTAATGTGGAAATTCAATTTGAATCACCCTTTATATTCAACATTTTTTCCCGATTGTCAAGCCTATTTTATGATATATGGATAAATCTACCCCTAGAATGTGTACGTATACGACTTTATTTCGGTGAAATATATTTCTGAGAAACTTTTTTGTCTTCGAATGCGACTGACATACTTCAAGAGGTATAAATATCCCAAAAAGTAACTTTCTGCTGCTAAACAATAGAATCTTTAAGCTCGCAAAATAAATAAAACATTTTTAGGAGTATTTTGTATAAACGTCTTTTAGCAAGGATTATCTGTGTAAATCCTTAACGAAATATAAAGGGAAGAACGCGGTTTTATTCTCTTACAGGTAAGAAATGTAAAGCCGCTTGTTTTGAAAGTTATAGAAGTATAAGAAGTTTATTATCTTCATTTTCAAGGGTCTTTTCTTTACAACTTCTGTTTACAGGTACATTAAACAATAAATAAAGAGATTATTTTATTTGTTTATTATGATTCCAAATTTAAAGTACAATTAGTTATATAATATGTAGACAATATATTGCGATTTTTTAAATTAATCTTAAAATAAATTACAGTTTGATGTCAAGGTTTTGCTTATGCTGTACAAGTAATAGGTATGTTATGGCACTCTCTTTCTTTTAATTTTGCTATGATAAAAAAGCTGCATATTTATTTTTTTTTACAAATATTTGCATATGACTTTTTTTATCTGGACCAATCTGGAGTTATTTTAATTAAATGAATCACATATAAAATGTATTATTTTATTTTAAAAAGTAACGAAATGGGCTCTATCAGTTATACTTACTGTTTAATTATATTTTAGTCATTTTTTTTTTGATTCAACGGAAAAATAGGTGCAGGTAACTCTGCAGTATCTTAAATATATATAAAAAAAATACCTAATTTAATTTTTGTATAAATTATTATTCTTTAACATCTTCTAGCGGAACAAGGTATACGTGGTAAAGGTTGATTTGAGCAGTGGTTGTTAAGATATTTGTAGGAAGTAAAAAAACTTATGACTGGCTAAGTTTAAAATCTGCAAGGTGTTTAAAATAAGATGCTGATCTTTTGGAGTGTCTCCCAAGTGATTTAAAAAAAAGTTTAAATAAACCTTTGCACTAAATGTGTCACTTTAATACGGGGTAGTAAATTTAAACAAAAATATTTTTGATTTTCTCTATTATGTTTGTGTATGTATGATATTTGTGATATTACTTTAAACTATCTTAAAAGGTAAGTACACAGCTTCTGTGTATTAGGAGGTATTTTCTTATTCATTTTATTATTTATTTTAGTGATCGGCCGATCCAATTTTTTTGCCTTTACCTATATAATATCGGTATTGGCACTTTTTAAATAGGCTTTAGCTAGTCAATTGAAGTCATGAATATAAGTAAAAATTGTCAACAGAGGCAACGCTGTAAAGCATTTTTAGTTTAATACCGGCATCGCCGCGGACGTAACGTAAAGAAATATTGTCGGTAATTCCCAGATAGAGTTCAAACACCAGGGGCGCATTCAGAATCGACGCCCGGTAATTGCAAGACATACGCACATGAGGACATGCGAAATAAGCAAGACCTTATCAAAACCTAACATAAGGACCATATTCGTTTGCCAAGGTCAAGGTTGGGGTAAAGTTTGCCCCAATTTTGACGAGTCTGAATGCGCCCCAGCGGTGATTGGTCGTTGTGCGGAAAGGGTAGTTACCAGCGTTATCTTTGCCGAAAGTAGTTTGAGTACCTTTTTCTTCTTTATTTTATTTTAAACAAGGATTACTTTTATTACTTTTTAATGTTACCGATAAAATAACCAAATTAAAATAATATGTTTAAATTGGAAATAATTTAGTTATTTTATTTAGGGAAAAATTGAAAAAATAGTTTTTACTTACAAATAAATAAAATGGATAAAACAAGTGACACATGAACTAGAAGAAATAATGACGGAATCAAAGGTAACTTCAGCGTTTTGTTCAGTTGATGTTGCGTTTACTGTTCCATTGCATAAATTGATATTTTACTGGGTTTTAGTAGGCATTGAAACAAAACAATAATTCAAAGCGTAAAAAAGCTTTGAGGTGTTAAAAAAGTTATTTGTTTTAACACTTTATGTAGTATACTAGAATGGAGTACTTTACCTTCATGTTGACAATTAAAAACAGCATTTTTTAACGGTAGTGAAAAAAATATATTTCGTTTTAAATTTGAGTAACATATCGCAAGGTGGCACCCAATAAATTTTACACACTTGCTTTTAACATTTTTTTTAATAAAAATTAAAACTAAAATCATGCATTTTAAAACTAGACCTATTTGTCAGCCTCAAAAACTTGTGTCTTTGGGAGAGACACATGGTTTTAGGTTCATTATCATTAGATATAAACCAGGCAATATTTCCTATAACTATTTTTTAAACAGTATAAAAACCTTTTAAACGAAAAAAAAGTTTAATGAAATTTGTAAAATGCCGACATTTTTAAATAATTATCGTATGACTCATAAAAGATAAAAATTATAAATTTCACGAATAAATAAATTTTAAATAGCTTTAAAATAAAAGGTCGGAAGTATACTGCAAAGTGCTATAAATTATAATTTTATTGCGCTAACTGTAATATAACGAGGTACGTGAAATTGAGAAAGCAAAAACTTCTTAAATTATGCTTTTTAGAAATTGCAAGTAAAGTAAGTTAAAACATAAAACCAAATCTTACTTAAACGAATTTATGGTCTAAAAACATTTTTATTAGTAATTTATGAAAAAAGTGCGTAAAGATATACTTTTTCTAACAAATGAAAAGTTTTACACGGCACGAGTCGTCAGTCAAGAGCGGCAATCCCCTAAGTTAAAAAAAGACCCTTTATTCATGTGTTGCATACAATAATTTTTCTACGAATGTATAAAATTTTTGTAAATTAGGATTTTATACATAGTTAACTTATTCATATTAAGATGTTATTTAATTTTAATTTTTGTAGCATGGTTATTATATGGTATTAAAAAAATTGTAACCTTCATTTCTTTTAAAAACAAATATTCATTTTTACTGATGCACCTGAGTATGTGCTTAAGAATATTAATACAACTGTTTGTACAATTATTGCAGTTGCAGGGTATCTTTGTTATTATTGGAGATAGAGACTTGCGGTTTTTGTAAACTGTTGCTACTTTTTGACGAAACGAAAAGAAAAACACTAAAATATTTTTATTGCTCTCTTAGTTCAATGACATATAAGGCGATTTTATTTTTACCCATCTTTGGACCCTCCTCGTATCTCCACTTACAACCAAAGTAAAAACTGATATTGATAAATACGTTTTTACGTAGAATCCAGAAGTGTAGTTAGATTATTTTTTTAATTTAATATTTTTAGAAATATGCACCAAACAAATGATTTCTCTTATAAAACACCCTGTAGACGTTTTATTTAATAAATTATTAAGGATAAGAATTTTTTATTATTATATATTTATTTATTATTATTATTTTTAGACCCTAAAGTATATTTTTTTAATTTTAACATTAACTTTTGTGTGAATAAAATTTGCCCTTAGTTCATCATTTATTTATATATTTAAGCAATATCTAAGTTTAAAGTTTTGTATGTTGCCCAGCATCCCTATTCACTCTTCGGTTTATCCAGTTTGTTCACTTATTAATAAATTAAAAATTAAATATTTTCAATTAGCCTTATCACGTTTATATTTAAAAACATGTCCAAAATCAGTATATATTCAGAATTAAAAAAAAAAAACCTTTTATTTTAGACAAAATAGTAGAAAACCGTGTATGAAAATGAAACTTAAAATTAATATTGAAATTTAAATTTTGAAGTTATCAGTTTTGGACAAGGTTTTCGAGTTTATTTTGTTTTAAAACGAATATTGCTCTAAACATTATAGATAGATACAAATTTTGGAATTTTGGTTATAAATACAGTGGCGCTGATCCAAAATATTCACTTTTTAATTAATTGATTAGTAAATCGAGGGGTGAGTAGGAGTGCTGGGCAAGGCAAAATAAAAATAAAAAACTAAATCTTAGATTTTGCTGTAAGATGTAAACAAATTATGGACTTTATTATTTGGCTAACTTTATTATTTGGCTATAAAGTCTATGATAGCCCACTATGCAAAATTTAATTTTAAAATTAATAATATAAATTTAAGGTCTTTATAACAAAAATTAGCTAGGCGCGCTTGTGGCTGCTCCGGTTGTATCGGCAAGCGTCGATCTCCGGAGTTAAGCAGTGAAGTGCGCGCCCATAAGTTGGATGGGTGACCGGCATTGTGGGTTTTGGGCAACGGCACGCGGTGTTCTGCTCGGGTGAACAAACGGACCGAGCAACAACCATCCAAGTTATGGAATGAATGGTGTGTGAATGGGAAGGAGTAGGGGTCAAGGTACAATAAACCTTCAGGCTGCAGTGCACCACCTAGGGGGCGGTCGTCGGGCCTGGGTGGGATGACCCCGAAAGGGCGAAAAAAAAACAAAAATTAACTATAAGGTATTACATATTTTTAAAAAACTTTTATCCTCTATAATTTATTGATTAAGAAATATACAGGGAGTTCTATTGGAAAAATCATATGTTTGGTTACTTGGGTTCATATTCCGAAAAATATAAATTTAAATAAAAATATATAACTTAACCACTGAATTTTACGTAAAAATATCTATTATTATCAGTTTTTACTTTTGCTTTAAGCTACAAGACAACTGAATACAAGGAAAGTCTAAAAATATAAAAAAATAATTTCGACCTGTATGTCATAAAACTAAGAGGGCTATAAAAAGTATTTTAGTGTCATCTTCTGGTTTTAAAAAATTAGCAACAGTTTGCAAAAGCCGCAAGTTTCTATCTCTAATAATACTTAGGATACACTGCAATTGCAACCAAATCCAGGCAGCCTGTATAGGGTTTTCATTTATATTTTGCCACCCACTCTTAACTATAACTAAGAAGGATACAAAAAAGTCAAGTATAAAAGTTTTTTACTTTCTCATCCATTATCTTTTGAGCATAAAAAAACAAATGAACATCCAAAACTTAAAAGAAATAAAATATGATTTTTTTTTAATGGGATAACCTGTATATTATGTTACGAATCAAAAGATATTTTAAAAATCTTTACAAAAATACCATATTTAATATATTATTATCTTTTTTTAAAAGTTTTCAAAATATCACGAAATAAATCTAAGAATATTAGATTTAGATCCTATATATAATAATTTACAGACTTCTTCATTTTTCTTAAGTTTTTGATTTTCATTTATTTCTTTTTTATGCTCAAAAAATGAAAGATAAAAAGTATAAAACTTTAATAAAAGAAGTTTTTTTAACCTGCTTGGGTTTAGTTTAAAGTGGGTGGCAATATAGAAATGAAAACCCTGTACTTATTTTTTGTAGAAATAATGCTAAAACAGTATAAAGTTCTTTTTAATTTCTAAGTCATCCATTTATTAATATTATACTTGAGACACTATAAATTAAGAAAAACACCAAAACAAAAAATGTATTTGATTAGTAAAAAAAACAGAAAGCGGAGTTACTTACTTAGGTATTTATAGTCAATATAAGGTAATTTTTAATCGTTTATATTAAATTTATTCTTAAACTGTCAACTTTTATATTTGGTGACTCATAAACTAAAAGTAATTATGGTAAAATAAAAGGTACCATGACCTTTAGTTAAACTAATGTAGCGTTTACTTTTACATTGCATGACATTATAGTTAAATAAATTCTAGTAGGCATTGAAAAAAACACTAATTTAAGCGTCGAACTCTTAAAATTTTAATATTTTAAAACTTTTGTAATGTATATTGTGTTAGGCTTTCGCGGCCATCTTCTGCTAAACTTAAGTTTTTTGAGCTATTCGCCCGTCGTTGTAGATTTTGTATCCTTGACGTTTCGCCAGCGTGAGTGGTTGGCAACCTCAGAAGGTTTCTAGTGGACTACTTGCGTACTACTGTGAACCATAGTATTTTAAACGGTCTGATGAATATTTTTTTATCTTTGGACAAACCACGAAGGCTAAAAGCCTAAATACTAACGTACCGTGGGTGTCTTAAGCGAGGTAAGAGGGAGTTTTTTGACACAGGAATAAAATACTTGACGATTTGGGGGAAGGAAAAACCTGCGCGGGCAGCAGGTTCCACAATCTAGAAACTCTAGGGATAAAAGAACGAACAAAGTGAGAAGTTCGGGGCCTGTCCAGTTGGACCGTATATGAATGCATACGCGCGGAACCACGAGTTTCTCTGTTGGGAACCGTGAGTAGAGGAACTATACTGGACAATTCTTCAGAGCAAAAGCCATGGAAGTACCTATAAAAAAGCGATAAATCTCCCACAGCCCGACGATGGACAAAAGAGGAAAGCCTTTCTGTAAGTGAAGGATCATTAATGAGATGAATAGCTCTTCTTTGAATAGAATCAAAAATGCTTAGGGTTGTGGGGGACGCCGTGCCCCAGATATGAGAACAATATTCCAAGGGAGGTCGGATTTAGGACACATATAAAGTGTATAAATTAGAAGCGGAAAAATACTTTTTGTCTCGAAAGAGAAATCCAAGCTTTTTGAAGCTGATGTGGCTATAGATACAATGTATTTATGCCAGTTAAGGTTAGTTTCAAACGTGACGCCCACAAGATTGAAGGTGTCTTTGCTCTGTAAAACTTGGCCGCTCATAAGTACAGGATGAGTGCTTGATGACTCTTTTCGCGACAAGGAACATGATTGTGTTTCGGATGCATTAAAATGGAGAAGATTTTTGGCACCCCAATCCAAAATTAAATTAAGATCCTGCGAAAGAGATATCTGAATCGCTCTGCGTTTGTTTTCCAAGTCAGGTTTAGTGATGGGGTTAGGAACCTGAAAACTGGAGTGAAGGGTACTATCGTCGGGCGAAACTATTAATGGAATTAGTTGTGGACGAGAGAAGGTCGTTGATGTGAAGAAGAAACAATGTTGGTGCTAGAACTGAGCCCTGAGGGACTCCAGCATTTACGTGAAAGCTTGAAGAATGGCCGTCCACAATAACTGATATTCGTCGATCAGATAGATAACTAGAGAGCTAAGTACAGAGTTTAGTTGAAAGATCATAGGAGGGAAGTTTATTAAGAAGTGCGGCATGCCAGACCTGGTCAAAAGCTTTGGATATATCAAGAGCAACGATCTGGGACTCACCTAGAAACTCAAGAGACTTATTCCAACAGTGTGATACGAAGGAAAGAAGATCTGCTGTAGATCTGTTGTGGCGAAATCTATACTGCCTGTCATGTAAAATTTTGTGTTTCTCTAAGTACTTAAGAATTTGTGAATTAATTAATTTTTTCTTTACTTTACAGAAAACTGAGAGAATTGAAATGGGTCTATAGTAAGTCTTTCCCAGCTCACAATATTATTAAGATCAAATACAATCTTAAGCACTATAACTTATTAAAAAATGTTAATTACTTACGTTTTTCTGCTGCTTGTCCGACAGACACATATTAAAGCCAATCACTTTTTTGGCGAAACTTGGTCGACTGAGGCCGCCGTTATGATAAAAAAAGATGAATGGTCGCAATCATTAACCAAGAATACCGACTTACCGATAGTGTACACACTACGACAATTATATTCTGATTTAAAAAATATCGTGGTTGTCCGACAGACATACTGTGTCACGGAATTTTTCAGGGACCCAATATATATGTAAAAAACTGCTTAACTAAACACTTTTATAAAACATAGCATAACTTTTTTAATAAGTAGTATTATAGAAACTTCTATCATTATTTTTACGTGTTCTTTATGAATCCGAGAGATTGCCCACATATTCTTAAACACCCTGAAAATCAGTAAAAAGCTTAAAAGTCTTTGAAAATATTAAGTTTTTTCTTTAAATAAATACGTTAAAGCAATTTATTTCAATTTTTTGATCTTACTACAACAATATATTGAAATAGGATTTTGTTGTTTAAAAAAAACAGAGTTTTTTTACCATAAATATCTAAATATTCATTTACAATTTAGGTAAAAACTGTTACTTTTTTCTGGGTGTTTGGCCCTTTATTTTCCTTACTGTAATTATCTCTAATAACTAACTTTTTAAATCTCATATATGCCAAAACGAGTTATCAAAAGATATAACACTGAAAATTGCATGTATGGAGATTTCTAGAGCAATAAGGGCTGTGTCACAGGCTGAATTCAATATGTCACATTGGGGTGGAATTTCATTACTCTAGTTTTCGCCGAGACAAAATTCGAAAAACCAGTGCCGGTTCAAAATATTAAATAAATCCAATTACAATTGTTGATTTTAAAAATTATACAAAAAAATTAAAAAACGTGTATTTTCAGATAAAATATTTAAATTACGAAACACATGTATTTTATTATTTACCTATTTTAATTATAATTTTTCTTTTTTAAGCTAGTTAGTTAGAGTTAAGTACCTATAGATTTTGATTTACGGTACAAAAATAATAGTACCTTTTCTGCTTTGGTTAAGTTGCCTATTTGTTTTAATTGCACTTTAAAATTATTGATTAAAATACAAATAGTTTAAAATTTTAACTTAGTTTACTGCATGTACCTGTGTACATTGGTTATTAAAATATATTTATGCAATCACCCTATGGTTTCAATTAGGAGTACGTGAATATTTTTTGAATCGAATTGCATATTAATATTTGATTCGAAATTTGACTTGAATAATTTAAAATATTTGAAAAAATCGATTATTTAAAGAAATTTAATAATTGTTTTTTTATGTTAAAACGTATTTTTAATTTAGGTACAACACATGTAGTTTTAAAGCAAAATTAAAGCAAAGTGACAATTTTGTGGTAAATTAACAGTAAGGTTAATAAAATAACAATCGATAATAATCTTTAAAATAAGATTTTATATAGGAAGTCAAATTAAGAGGTTTTTAACTATAAGTAATTAAATAAATATATACATTCTAAAAACCCATTAATTACTTTTATTTCTGTTCTTTCTTGCAAGGAATTTAATTCGATAAAACACATTGTTATTATTACAGTTCCTTTTTTAACCTTTAACTGGTGACGTGGGGCCTGAGAGGCCGAGCGAATGACGAGAATCGTTTGTGTCGGTCGCAGCGAAATAGGTAAGTATGGTCCACGCAAAGTATTGTCGCGGCCTCTTTTTTTTTTTTTTTTTTTTTCACCCTTTTGGGGTCATCCCACCCAGGTCCGACGACCGCCCCCTAGGTGGTGCACTGCAGCCTGAAGGCTTATTGTACCTTGACCCCTACTCCTTCTCATTCACACACCATTCATTCCATAACTTAGATGGTTGTTGCTCGGTCCGCATCCCCGAGCAGACAACACCGTGTGCCGCCGCCCGAAACACCGCTGCCGTCGGACACCCATCTAAATTATGGGCGCGCATTCCACTGCTTAACTCCGGAGATCGACGCTTGCCGATACAACCGAAGCCGCCACAAGCGCGCCTCTTAGGCCCAACGTCATTTTTTTCAATTTTCAAGCTACGAAGAAAAAAAATGATTTTATTGTTTAATTATGTCTAATTGTGTTCAAAAAGTATAATTCGAGTTAGAAGTTTATGTTTTCCACAAAAATGTAGAAAAAGTCAATTTGTTGAGTTTTTGATTGTTTAAATGATGGTTAAGAGTTCCAAATAGAAAAATAAATAATTTCTTATATCTCAATTATTTTAATTATGGGTAAATATATGTAGTTACCATATAATAAGATAAAAGTCAGTGCCCGTAACATAATTCTTCAAAATACGACTACTAATGTGAATGCCTGGAAGGCCCCACGTCACCAGTACGTTGTAAAAAACCACGTCACTAGTCAAAGGTTAAAACACGTTATACCAGGCGGATGCGTTCAAGTCAGTTTTGTTAGTTGAACACTACTGGACAGACACTATACTAAGAATACATGCACAAAATCTTCCTAATGGGATAACGCATACGTTTCGATTTGGCGTTGCTTTAGGCAGTCCTTTTTTCACACATTGGTAAAATTTGCCCTTGTACGGTGATACGATGCGTATAACTTTAAATAGCTTCTAGGGACTCTTTTTTAACCTCCGGACAATGCGAACGTGCGTAGAGGACTACAAAGTTCTTCCCGGGGCAGTTAGAGGGACCGTACGGACGTTTTTACCTTCGGCGATCAAGGAAATATTCACGCTTAAGTGACGGCATCTTTCTTTTGGAGCTGTGCTGTAAGCGAAGATTCCTATAAGCTGATGATATCCTGTTTGGTAGTGAACACGAGGTATTTCTCAAATGGCGGGAAATAGATGAGCGTGCCATGGGAACTGTCAGTAGTGAAAGTGAAGGTTATACGTAACACCAGTAGCAGTTCTTGTGTTGACAGCTGACAATTTATGCATTGCATCAATTGTGGAATCATTTTTGTTTTCTTTTTGAAATTTCTGAGAGCTACGAGTTCAATTATCCACCTAATTAAAAAACTTTTATGATGACGCATGCACGCCTATGGTATAGAAAATATCCGTAGTTTATGAGGTATTGTAGTCATCACCATAAATATGTGTAAGTGCAAAAAATACAGAAAAAATAAAAGAAATATATTTTTTGTTGTAGTTTTTGCTGATTTAATTTTATTTTTAGTTTTTTTAAGAAAATTTTATTTTATACTTGGTATAACTTTCCATTACTTTAAAAAATAAAATAAAACGATTTAAGAACCAGTTCCAAAAATTATAACATTAAATTTAAAAATAATAAAAAAAATAACCCATTTTTTTTTAATGTTTAAATTATTGATATAATTTGGAAATCCCCATTTCTTTAAAGCTCTTTACATACAGTGTGGCTTTGTAAACAAAAACTTTTTCCTTAAAACAATAAAGCTTATTTTGATTTGATTTGATACAGCATGTCTACTTAAGTTCGTACCATATAGAAAGCTTTTATATTTTTTTATTTTACAAAAAAAATCTCATAATCTAAAAAAGTTCTGCATGATTCAAAAGCCAAAATCAATAATTAGATATTTTTTTTTGCAGTGGTATACGAGGTATGTCGAAAAATATGAATTGTGCTTAGGAGAAAAGTACTTTTATTTTTCATTTTATCAAAAATATTTAATAAAAAAGATGGTTAGGATTAAAAATAATATTAAGACTTGCAAATTTGTTAATTTTAAACACAAACTATTTTTAAATTTTTTTATGCGTTATCGGTGAAAATTTAAGTTCGTACATAAGTGCATACTTATTTCGATATGTAATATGTAAACAAAGCTTAAGAACTTCCAAAACAGCAAAAAGTTACAGAAACGCTTGTTCTTGCAGAAAAAATGGTAAACAAGTTTTTAATTTTAAATAAACCAATTTGCATATTTAAAAGCTAATTTAAAACTTTTTTTTAATTTTTGGTGATATAAAAAGTAAAGGTACTCTTTATTAAAATTCATATTTTTTGACATACCTTGTATACCACTGCAAAAAATAAATATCCGATAATTGCATTTAAGGTTTTAAACCATGCAGAACTTTTTATACAGAATACCTTTTTTGGAAAAATTATAAATAAAAAGTTTTTCGTATGGTGGGAACTTAAGTAGACACACTGTATAAGTAATTCCATTCATTTTTTTTAAATTAAATTACCAACTAGTCTTTATATTGTATTAAGTAATATTACTAAGTTTAATGAAAAAATGTATACTTACAACAACTTTACAAAAATATCATATTTATTTTTTAAGATAGGTAGTATTAATTCTCTTTTATTTAATTAAAAATTTTATTGGTTATTATTATTATATAATTGTTCAAAAAATTATTATTATATAATTGTTCAAAAAAATTGTATTAATATATATATTTTCCGAGTTCATATTAAAGGACACTGTAAAAGAAAAAATAGTGATAAATTTACCTGAGTTAAAAATGATCGTTTAAATTTTTCAGGCATTTTTTTTAAACCTTCATTGATCAAGATTAAATAAAAATAACCCTTTATTTTATATTCCACTGGGCCAAAGCTGCCTAATAAAGAATGCATCGAGACTCGATCCCTGGTTAACCGCAACAATGGCATCCATTTTTTCATTCTACTTCTATTAGGTTACTTTTAAATAAATAAAAGTGGAAAACAGATTTAGGGGATAACTGAATTAGACGTGATTTTAATACTACGGATTTCTGCAATATTAATTTAAAAAAATATATACATATTTAAATATTTCTGGTAAAAAAAATACATAAAAAGCAAATATATGGAATTAAACATGACAAACAGTGCCGGTTTTAGCACTGTCGGCGTCCTGGACGAGATTTCTACGGCGCGGCGCCTGTTAGGTGCAAAATAAATCTATAAGGAAAAAGGCAACAGATGTAATAAAATAACAATTTTTTAATCTGAAAGTTACATCTTTTCAGAAAAAATTTACTTTTCTCGACTTTTTATTAGCGAACTCGTTCATTAGGTTGTCGATGTCAATATTATCAGCAATTTTATTTTTGATTGACAAAGTTGCTAAGTTTGTCAACCTAGATTAAGATATTGTTTACCACAGATAGGTTTTTATCGGCTTCAGTTTAGAAAAACTTTTCTCCCTACTAGCAACCGTCACAGGTATAGTTGTTAATATCGCAACGCTATCCACACATTTGAATACAGTTCCCGTAAGTTACGATCTTTGATAAATATAAAAAAACAAGTACAGGGGTAACCACATTCTGTTTAGGCAAAAAGATTTAAAACTTTTGAGTTCATCACACAACATACACGTATTTATATCTGATTTGGTGTCTTCAGTTAATTTTAATTGGAGATCACATAGTTTAATAACTTCGGATTTTCCTGGAATATTTCTTATATTGTAACAAAAAAGACCCAGATTCCCAGTACTCATTTAACTGTTCAAATCTTTTCTTGACCGACGTTAATGTAGAGTCTAAAAGACAGTTCAAAAATATAACCTCCAACTGTTTTTCCGGAGAACTAAGTTCATCGCGGGAAGTTTCACTTAACACGACAAATTCTTGTTATGAATTTAAACACAGGTTCGACATCTAGTTCTTCAGCCAATTCCATCGCAGTTAAAATGGCTTTTTTATAGCTTGTATTTCTATATTATTTTAGCATTTTTTAAATATTTCTGTGCATTTACTGAGATCCCTGTCTGTTAATTGTAAAGATGTATTAACAACATTAATTTGAAAAAGTATGTCATACTAAACAATCAATGTAACATTTTATATTTTTATTTCATGTTTTATATTTTATATTTAATTTATATTTATTTTTACCGAAATATTGTCTTTTATGATCTGTCTTAAATGTAATTTTAATATTTTACTTGTAAGTATTTTAAACTGTTTAAATATTTATTTTTAATAATTTTGTAAAAGTTATATTTTATGTATTCTTAAACTTTTAAGTAAGTCTTTTACACAATAATGACGACATCTTTGTACACTTTGTACTATATCGTAATAAATGCTATCTATCTATCTATCTATCTACCTTTCTATCTATCTAACTATGAGGCTGAAATCTTCTAACTGTTCGAGTAGTAGCGAGTAGAAAGACTTAAATATCAGTTTTCCAAGTTTCAATTGCCAAAAGAATCTAAGTTAGCTTTCAAATTTCTCAATAATAAATTGATAGTTTACAACGTCGTAGTCGCCTTATAGGTACAGTAAAATGTTTTCTTTACCATTATCATCATCATGATTTAATACATTTATTAAATTTTTAATTATTTTTCTTAAGGAATAGATATCAAAATAGACCAACAGTTTATTTATAATATTTTTATGTTACCTAATCATAATGAGAAATAAGGTTAAAGAAAGCAGTTAGTGTAATTGGCATTTATCAGCAACATTTGGTGCTTTTTTTACCGAGACTTAAACTTGGTAAAATGCATTATAAGTAGGTTTCACTCCCTGAGCAAACGAAGACAAAGTGGCGCCTTCGGCGCCCCTCTTTCCCTAGCGCTCTAGACGGTCGCCCAACCGCGCCCTACCCTAATCCCGCTACTGAAGACAAAGGTAGATTTATATATGAATTTTACTTTATTATGTTTTTTTTAATATATCTAAATAAAACATATCTTGTTGTTTTAAAGCATATTAACTAAAAAACAATACATTATGAAAGTCTCAGCTGTACGTATAAAAACATACTAAATAATTATTTAAAGAAAAAGTGTGTTTTTCTTAAGCTTAAAAAGCCATACAAAAATTCAAGTTAAAATTACCAAGGGCATTACTTTATTTGCGTACCAAGCAAAGTGTCTCCTAGAAGCAAAAGAAGTATCACATACAGTGTGTCCCAGGATAGGTGTTAAGAGGACAAATGGACCATAATTTTTTGAATTTTAAAACGGAATTTTAGGAAAAGTGGTCGCATGGTCCAAAATTAATAAATACAAAATTTTAGTCTAATTGGAATTATACAGGGAGAGTTATAACAAAAAACATTATAAATGCCCAAGAACTGACTACTTATATTTTTAAAAATAAAACCGTGTTTTCAGGAGTCGGTGGTACAAAATTTCTCGCAACCGCTAAACCGATCGGTTTAGAAATTCTTTTACAC